>QRFJ01003584.1:28017-140101 GCA_006176705.1 Cocos nucifera
TTAGTTTTAAAGACTGTTATTATGTGCCTGCAGCTAGCAGGAATTTGATTTCTGTTTCATGCTTAGCACAAGAAGGCTATGTGATTACCTTCTTTAAGGACCATTGTAACATTCTTTATGAAAGAAATAAAATTGCAAATGGTTTTCTTATTAATGATCTTTATCAGCTACATATTGATGTACCTGTTCTAACTATCGAGCAAAATGTGAATGCCAAACGACCTAGGGATAGTCCAAACGATAGATATCTATGGCACCTGAAGATTAGGTCATATAGCAGAAGATAGGATCAACAAATTGGAGAAAAATGGGCTATTGAGTCCATTGACTTTCGAGTCATATCCAACTTGTGAATCTTGTCTTCAAGGCAAAATGACTAAACTCCCTTTTGTTGGACATGGGGAAAGGGCCACAGATCTCCTTGCCCTAGTACATACTGATGTGTGCGGCCCATTTGATGTGCCGGCTAGAGGCAATTTTGTCTACTTCATTATCTTTATCGATGATCTGTCTAGGTATGGGTATGTGTATCTTATGAGACACAAGTCTGAAGCTTTTGAAAAGTTCAAAGAATTCAGACATGAAGTAGAAAAACAAACTAGGAAAACCCATTAAGGTTCTTCGATCAGATCGAGGAGGTGAATACCTTAGCCGGAAATTCCTAGACTATCTAAAGAAAAATGGCATAGTCTCTCAATGGACTCCACCAGGAACACCTCAACTCAATGGGGTTTCAGAACGAAGAAATCGGACTCTATTGGATATGGTTCGATCCATGATGAGCTTCACAGACCTCCCTGATTTTCTTTGGGGACACTCATTGTTAACTTCAATCTTATCTACTGAATAGGGTTCCCTCTAAAACCGTTCCTACCACACCGTATGAGATATGGCACGGTAAGAAACCAAGTCTGAGTCATCTCAGAATTTGGGGTTGTCCAGGCTCATGTCAAAAGACAACAAGCGGACAAGTTAGAGTTTAGGTCCTTCAGAGCTCGATTCATAGGATATCCTAAAGAGTCATTAGGATACTATTTCTACATTCTAGAAGACCACAATGTGATTGTGAGTCGACATGCCATCTTTCTTGAAAAATAGTTTATTCAAGATAGCGGCATTGGAAAGCAGATCAAGCTTGATGAGAAAGTCTCACAAGTGGAACGAGCTAAGGACCAAGTGGAACCAAATCAGGTTGAGCCAATAAGAACACTACCTCCTCCACCTCGTAGATCGGAAAGAGTTTTCCCATCCCCCTGAAAGATACTTAGGTATTATTTCAGAGGAAGTAGAGGAAATGTTCCTCGTAGGTAATGGTGCTCATGGTGATGATCCCAAAACCTACAACGAGGCGATATCAGATATCGACTCCGAGAAATGGCTAGAGGCAATGCAGTCAGAAATTGACTCGATGCACTCAAACCAAGTCTGGACCTTGGTAGATCCACCAGAAGGTATAGTACCTATTGGGTGTAAATGGATCTTCAAGAGAAAGATTGGTGCAGATGGGAATGTGGAGACATTCAAGGCTAGACTAGTGGCAAAAGGTTATAGTCAATGCGAAGGCATTGACTATCAGGATACCTTTTCTTCAGTGGCTATGCTAAAATCCATCCGCACATTGCTTGCCATTGCAGCCTATTTCGATTATGAAATATGGCAAATGGACGTGAAAACGGCATTCCTAAATGGATATCTTGAGGAAGATATCTATATGGAACAGCCGCTAGGTTTCACATCCAGTGATACTGATCACAAGGTTTGCAAGCTGCAAAGGTCCATATATGGACTTAAGCAAGCATCTCGGAGCTGGAACACTCATTTCAATGATGTGATCAAAAAGTTTGGTTTCATCAAAAACGAAGAGGAACCATGTGTTTTCAAAAAGGATCAGTGGGAGCGCTGTTGTCTTCCTCGTATTGTACGTGGATGACATCCTCCTTATTGGGAATGATATTCCCATGATTGACAATAGTCAAAATATGGTTGTCCAAGGAATTCTCCATGAAAGACCTAGGTGAAGCATCCTTTATTCTAGGAATTAAGGTCTATAGGGATAGACCGAATAGGATGCTAGGACTTTCACAGAAGATGTACATAGAGGAAGTACTAAAGAGGTTTAGTATGGAAAACTCTAAGAGGGGATTAATACCCTTCAGACATGGTATTCATCTTTCCAAGAAGATGTGCCCTAGCACACCTGAGGAAATAGAATGCATAAGCAAGATCCCTTATGCTTCTGCAATAGGGAGCCTCATGTATGCCATGCTATGTACACGACCTGATATAGCCCATGCTGTGAGTGTCATAAGCAGATATCAGTCAAATCCGAATGAAGAACACTGGACTTCTATGAAATGTATCCTTAAGTACTTGAGAAGAACTAAGGATATGATGTTGGTCTTTGGTAATGGAGAACTCCAAGTCCAGGGATACACAGACTCAGATTTCATGTCTGATATAGATGATCGAAAGTCGACATCTGGCAGTCTGTTTGTGTGCAATGGTGGTGCTGTTAGCTGGAAGAGTTCCAAGCAAACCATGATAGCAGATTCCACCATGGAAGTAGAATATATCGCTGCATCAGAGGCTGCGAAGGAAGCATTCTGGTACAAGAAGTTTGCTGCAGAAATTGGAGTAATGCCATCAGATGCCATTCCTCTATACTGCGACAACAATGGCGCCATAGCCCTTGCTAAGGAGCCGAGGTCTCACCAGAAATCCAAGCACATTGAGCGGCGATACCACCTCATCCGCGATTACCTCGAGAAAGGGTTACGTCGAGGTCAAGAGAGTCAACTCCGCAGATAATGTGGCAGACCCACTTACAAAGCCGTTGGGCCAGCAGAAGATCGAAGCCCACCTTGAGAAGATGGGACTTAGACTTGTAGCCAATTGGCTTTAGGACAAGTGGGAGATTGTTAGATATATGTGCCCTAGAAGCCAGAATTGGCTGACACTTGTAATACACTTCTAGGGGCAAAATTATAATTTTGACTAAAATCAATAAAATGGGTTATTTTCTATCACATATGTGTATTTAGTGTCTGTGATACATCCTTTGAGTTAATGGTAATGATAATTCATATTTTCAAGAGTTGAAAATTTAAGACATGAATAATCATTATTAACTCATAAAATGCTCCCGACCATAGGATCATCACGAGGATGGTGATTGATCCGGAAGGTTGGTGTACAATCGCTTCTCTTTAGTAGATGAGTCTTGAGTCTATGGTGTGGAGACACCGGAGCGAGAGTACAGGTACTCGTTAGAGAACGAGGGCACTGAGCGTGACCACCTCGAGTAGTCATTAGGGAGTCTACCTTCTCGTCAATGACTGACTCGATGCTGCAGTAGTGTGTCTGGTTCTTTGACCTGAGGTGCATCGGCAGTTCACCTTGAGGGTGTTATAGTTTGACTACACCATTACTCGGTCTCCTAGCCATATGGAAACCCTGAGGTGTATGTTGGCTATAGCATGTTCATTGTAGGAACTGGATAGCATCAAGATGGAATCTATCTACCTCGGTGGTAGAGGAGCAGCCCTATGATGAATCATGAGAATCAAGTCCAGAAGCCCATGGCCATGGCAGAGTGAAATAATAGAAAGAGTTTCTATTTAGATTTTCACATTGGACTCGAATCGAATGATTACATCATATGACAGAAACTAGGGTTTGACGAGTTCACCTTAAACCCTAATCTGATCGGGGCTCAAGATAGAAGAACTTAATCACACAGGTAGCTGCACCAAGAGGTTCGCATTCAGCTCTGATGGGTTGCCACCATATACTGCTAGGTGTCACTGGTGGATTTTGGGAGCAATTAGAATGATTTAGATGATCGATCATTCTAGCTGTTCGAATCAGAAGAGTTCTGATCCATCGAAAGGAGTTTCGATGATGTCGATGATAGAGATCATGACATATCCCATTACCATACAGAACTGAACCTAACTGGGTCACACAAACAAGGGTTTGAATCTGGTGATCATCAATTGAACTGATCTAGTTCAATTGATCTGAATGAGATTCAATTAGGTTCAAGGAAAATCGTGCTAGCACTCGATTGAACCTAACGTTCTTCTTTTACTATCATAAATAAGTTGTCCTGATCTGAGCCAAAGGAGTTTGTGCTCAATCAGAGGCCTTCATATGGTCTGACTGGAGGTTGTCCAAGTCAGAAAAGGTTGTCTTATTTTGTAAGACATTACCTGCCATTTTTGGTCACCTGCCATTTCTTGTTCTTTGACTTTGGTCAAAAGTCTACCTTTGACTGGTCAAATGTTGACCATTGACACTTTGACTTTTGACCACATGTCACGCACCTATTGGAGAGCTGGTGGGGGCCTGTCCCCCTGCCAGAACCTAGGCAAGGAGGAGGGCGCACGCCACCCTAGGCGTGCGCCCAAGTTGGAGATGCCCTGGAGTCCCTTGTTGGACAGGGACTCCATCTCCCTTTTGGATTTCAATTAGAAGTCCTTCTAAGAATCCAGTTTGACTGGTCTTAGGCACCATCTAAGGAGGAATCCAGGGGACTCTATTCCCACCAATCAGATTTAGATCTGATTTCACAAAGGGTTGTGATTGGTTGGGAAGAAGAGGAGTTGGATCACAGTTAGTCTATAAATAAGACCCTGTACCCAACTCAAAGATATATAGAGATCTCCATGCCCCAAGGCCTTCTCTCCCCTCCTCCTCCATGCCAAACCACCTTCTCCTTCTCCTCTCCACGTCCAAAAGGAGTTTTGGATTTTTGTTGGTGCGATCCAGATCAAAGAAAGGCGATCAAAAGTTAGAAGGCTGCACTGCTGCATAGGACGACTGCTGATCTTCAAAAGAAGTTTTGAAGATCCTCCAGATCAGATCCAGATCTGATTTTTGGAGATGTGATAGAGAAGAAGAGGATCTCCAGATCCAGTCCGAGTGGATACCGATAGAGGCCAGGCGCTTGCGTGGCTAGATCCAGAATCTTCTACTGCATATAGGATCATCAACGGGTAATAGGATTACCCGATTCAAGGTAAGTTAAATTTAATTTAATTTATCTAAATTTATTTTAATCATTAAAATAATAAGAATCAGATCTGAAATATCTCAGATATGATACAGATCTAAGAGAAAAATTTTTGAAATATATTTCTTGATCTGATCAGATCTGAACGAACCTGGACCGAAAAATCAGGATTTGCCTTCAGATGGAACTCCTCTACCCCGGTCCTGGAACTTTGAGAACCTTTAGATGTACCATAAGTAATGAGTTATTTTTTTAATAAAATAGAGTCTTTCTTCTCACTGTTGCTTTTGTTTGTGGTTCATGAAGCCGAAGACCTTGGATGATCATGAGTAATAAATGCCACTCATTCCCAAAATAAGTAGATCAAATTTTCTTAGTCACCCAAGAAGTGAGGTATAACCGATAAGGACCCTCATGTTGGATTTTGGCATCTCGAGTTCGATCCATAATAGCAATAGAGAAGCCCACAGTAGTAAGGCCTAAGATGGAGGAGTGAATGGCCTACAGGCATGCATGGCCTATAGGTGCATGTGGCCCGCAGGAGCGCAAGGCCCGCAGGCATGCGCAGCTCATAGAAGCATGTTGCCCAGACATGTGAGCGCGGCCTAGACACATGGGCATGGCCTAGGAATGCAAGAGTCGGTTCACCATGCGGTCCAAGAGGGGGCGGCATGTGGTCCACCATGCCCAAGCATGGTCCATGCATGGACCAGGAGCTCCCAGCATGAATTATTGAAGTCCTTGCATGAGTTGTGGACCCCTTAGTTGTCCACCATGAGAAAATGTGGTGCACAGGTGCGTAGATGCACAATCGGGTGGTCTAGGGAGCTTGTGGGAGTGATCCAATGGCCATGATGATTCTTTGAGTCCTAATAACTAGAGACTGGGATACTATTTTGACATGATTTTAGAATCATTAAAAGGGCCTAATGGCTAATGGAGCAGAAGGGCATCGATAGAGAGTCAGATAGTAGCTGAGACAGCGGTCAGAGCCTTGGGTGGAGAGTTAGAGGGTCTTCTTATGAGAGATGAGAGCTTTGTCATGAGGGATTGTACTTCTTATTGAGAGAAAAAGATTGATGTATGAGAGTTGAGAAAGTGTAATCTCTTCTTATATTTTTTTCTCTTATAGTATAGCATACATGCCCTGTGGAGGTAAGTCTTGGGCTAATCCAGATATTTGATTTTATCTTTTCTATATCTCTTCTTCCTTTCTGTTGCAGTATTAACATCATCATCAGAGTTGCTGATGTATTTTAAAATTAACCGTAAGTGCACAGCATGCAAAGTAGCATGTCTAGCGAGTACGGATCGATTTCATGAGAAATTATATTTGAATTATGTTCAAACCCTTGCTCAGACAAGCTTTAACAAAGATTTTGGAAGATTATTTGTTACTTACTACTAAATAGTAAATTAAATGTAGAGAATAATAATCTAAAGATCTAGGACTTTTGAATCCACTAGACCAATAACTTAGAGAGCCTTTCTATGATTTCTCTTATGATGTCCCTTGATTAAGGTGTAATGCATGGATAAGCATTCACCCTAATTAAAGAACTCTCCTTTCAGTTACTTCTCTTGTGTTATCCAAGTATGGATTATGAAGAAACTCTGATCCAATAATAATTCATTAAAGTTTTTCATAAGAAATAAGAGAAAAAAAATTAAAAAGATTATAGGTCTTATACCTATTATCCTTCTTGTACCGAATCAAGCATGAACTATAAAGAGATTGAAATTCAATAATAGTCTATCAAGTTTCTTGGCAAGAAGCCTGAAGGAAGAAGTACTCTAAACAGTAAAAGCAAAAAAGAAATCCTAAGAAAGATTTTCTAATCATGGTTTAGCTTCATCGTAAATTTCAGAAGATTGCTTAGCTAGATATGATTTGATGAAAAACTATTAACCCAATTAAAAATATAAAAAATATTATACTAAGTGCTGGAATTTAAAGTTGTAGAAAATATAAGAGATACATAAAGTAAATAAGCATGAAAATTAAACTATCATATGTGCTAAAATTAGATTATAAAAAGTAAATTGCACAAGTGATAATTTAAAAAAATAAAATTTTATTACTAAAAAAATAGCTTGATATAAAATACTAACTCCTAAACCATTAATAGGGCTTGGAGTTGAAACAAGAAAAAATACAAACTCTCCTCTGGCACATTTTTTTCTGGCTAACTTTTCTTCTCGTGTGTTGGAAGGATGAAAGAAAGTAATAAAAAGATGGATAAAAATTTTATGGATAGGTATTTTCTCCTATCACATAGGCTCCTATAAGAATTTTGGTGTGGAGAGATATCTTTAGATAGATAGTGGTACTAAGCTTTATTTATAGGTGTCACGAGAAAGGAGGATTTTATATTTTTTAAATATGGGATTAATGAAAAAAATAAGGGTTAAGAAATGAATGGATGAGATGGAAAAGTAAAAAAAAATGAATGAATGAGATGGGAGGAAGAGGATGGAAGATAAGGTAAGAGAAAAAGTTACTATACAATTCAAATTCTCCCTCTTTAGAAGATATTTTTTAAATTTTTTTTTTTTTTTAAATCCTGAACGTCCATTGCTTGCTTTTCACGTTGACTTTCTACATCGTACAAGGCCTGCACTCGCCCGCCCATGAGAAAAAAACCCCATAGCCAGCTCACAAAAGTGAGATTTCCTTTTAAATCAAATGCTCTTTTGGGCCTTAATTTCTTGTTTCCATCCAACTTCAAACCAACGCCCACGTGAAGAAGCCAGCACCTACTTGTCGAATGGTCCATCATCGACCATGCTTTATTTTGGTCGGCCATGAACCAAGTGGGAAAGAAATCCTATGAGCTTTTTTTTTTTTAATGCATCTTTTTTTTTCTAGTTGGTTTACGATTAAAATTCTAAAATTAATTATTTCTATAAAAATTATAAAAAATATTAAATATAAAATAAAAAAATTAATAGTATAGATTTTAATACTTTTTATATTATAATTAATATATTTACCATACATCTCAACTTAAATTTTACTCGTCCTCGAGTAAAAGAAATATTAATATATAATATTGACTTTCTTCAATATGAGTATTTATTTAATAATTTTAGAAGTAAAAATATTCATCTAGAAAATTATCTAAGCATGTCATTAGGATATTAAGACTGTCTGATAGAATGGTTGAGTAAAGAATATAAAATTTTTCAAAACTTTTTCTTGACCCACTTCTACCTTTATCCTTGGATTGTCTAACTCTAAGATGGCTTAGTGGTTTTGCATTTGCACATCTATTCCTTCATCATCATTTTTTATTTGTTTTTAGAGAATATAGTTCATGCAATGCCTTCACCCCTTAAGCCTTTTATTTAATCCTTGTAGCAAGTGTTAGGCTAATGACTTCCAAACCAGTTCGCTTTAGGGCATTAGGTGTAAAACATCCCTCAGACTTACTGTCTCGAGTTAAATAGCCTACGGATTGAGACTTAGCTATATGATTTTTTTTTTATTGTTAAATATTGTCCATTTTTTGACGTAAATATTATTGTTTACTTAGGCAACAAGACCTAATTACTCGATGGAAAATCAATATATATATATATATTTGAAGAAACTATATGCATCAACATATCCCACTTATACCCATAAGAGGTCGACTTTCTTTAGATTTTGATAAGAAGGCTAGAAATGCTCAAAATTAATTTTTATTTTAGATTCAATCTTCTATTGAATGTTGTCAATATGCAATCCCTCGATACTCCAAAACTTATCTAAAGTGTACATCAAATGCTACTAAAATATCTAATATTACTCGAGTCTGAAGCATAGTTAGATATATCAATATCAATAAATTTATGATTGCAAAGATTCAAAGTAAAGTTTAAAGTTTATCTCTCACCCCTCAACTTATTCTAAATTATCCTTAATAGAGTAAGAAAAATAAAAAATGTAATAGTTAGAAAAGAAAGAATACACCTAATTTAATGTGCTCTTGGTTCAGCAAGTGTCTTCAAATGTTCTTGAGGATTCATATTTGGCTCTTTTCCCTAATTTATTCATTATTGACTTTACTGAAATAAGACCTAAATAAACTGGAAAGAGAAATTAAAATGCAAGGATCTAGGTTGCCTTCCAAAAGTGCTAAGTTCAAAATCTTCAGTCAGACTAAATAGATCAACCGAGATATATTGGTTCATAGAAAACCATGGCTCTCTCAATAACTTCAGTGGATAATTTTAAGAATAGTTTTAATCATTGACCATTCACTTTAAACACAACACCATTACTTGGATTTTCAATTTTTACAGTCCCATGTTGGAAGACTTCTTTAGCTAAGAAAGGTCTTGTCCATCTAGATTTCAGCTTTCTAAGGAATAGGTGTAATCTAGAATTATACAAAAGAACTTTCTACCTAGGAGTAAAAGACTTTTTAAGAATTGCTTGATCACAAAATACTTTTGTTCGTTCCTTGTACATCCTAATATTTTCATAAGCTTCATTTCTAAGTTTTTCTAATTCATTAATCTGAAGCTTTCTATGGTTTTTGACTGTATCCAAGTCCATATTTAATTTCTTGATGATTCACATGACTTTGTGTTCTAGCTCAACAAGCAAGTGACAAGATTTTTCAAACACAATCCTATAAGAAGACATTCCTAGATTGGTCTTAAAGACAGTGCAGTATGCTCAGAGTGCATATATAAGTTTCAAGGACTAATTCTTTCTATTAGTATTAACAATTTTCTCTAGGATCTATTTGATTTATTTATTCGATACTTCTACTTGTCCACTAGTTTGACGATGATATGATGTGGCCAACTGATAAGTATCATAAATTCATCAATAAAAATATTAATTTATCAATTAATTTATATTAATTTTTAAAAATTAATGATCAATTTATATATTTTTAAGAAATTAATATTTTTATTAATTAAAAATAATAAAAATTAAAAAATAAAATTTTATAATCAATGGAAAGAGCTTATTTTTTGATCATAATGAAATAAGTTTCGAGCAAAACAAAGCTAAAATGGAGAAGATATGAATTTCTAAAAAAATAAAATAAATAAAAATTAAATAAAAAATAATATATGGCTCAGCGGGCTCAAACCGCCGCACCATATCAGCCGGCACGTCCAAATGCGTCGAGCCAAGCTGACAAAGCCAGCATGCCAAGCTAGCCACGCTAGCCGACTCAGCCATAGAAACCGTCAATCGGTCCATGATTCAGGCATGGACCGCCAGCTCAACAGAATCCAGCAAATCAAGGAGCAATACGTGGTGGACCTAGACCCTTAAAAGGTTTAGAAAAAATCTATCGCAGCTCATAGGACATTTTGGACTTTTTACTCGATGACAGGAGGCGCTGATTCATTGCGGTGTGCGGTGCAATCGGTCCATGCGGTCTATGGGAATAGTAAAGGTGCGATCGGATGGATCCAATTAATTATGATCAAGATCGAACGGTGGAGGAAATTTTCTACTTTGATTCAGCTTCAGGCTTCATGTGGATCACCATCCAATGGCAGTGCCCGATCTAGGGGATGATCCGATGGCGGAGGGAGCTCCTGACTATGATTAAGCTCTCAGATCATGATCTAACGGCCGAAACTCATTCATCAAGCGATAATCGGATGGCTAGAATCTATTTCAATTGAAATTAGGCTAATAAAAGTCCATTTTTGATGGTTTTTGGGCCTTTTGATCTAAATCTGACGGCCAGAATATAGGGAACTCAGCAGAATTCAACCAAGACTCCTTTTAATCCGATTTTTACTCAGATTTCTCCATATTTTGACGATTAAAGACCTCCTTAGTTCCACATTGCTTGCAGAAAAAGTCTCCAATCCTCCTAGCTCTATAAATAAAACCCTAGGCCTCCAGAGTTCATAATCTTCGATTAAGGTGAAGCTTTGGTATAGGATAGAGCTAAATTTTGGATTAGAGGCTGTTTCAAAGCAACGGATATCGAGAAGAAGAGCTAGACTTCTGCACCATCTTTCTGCCAATGCCGATCCAAAATCAGAGATCAGCCTATTTTAATTTTATTTAAAAGTATTTAAATTATGAACTTTTTAATTAATGTAATATTTATTTTTATGCTCTTTAATTTCATGCTCTTTATTTTTATTACAATTTAATTTTTGTACTTTAATTATTACTTTTTATTTTATTGCAAGTAGATGCTAAGATCTAACTAGTAGATCTTAGTACCAAGTTTAAATTTCTGCACCTTTTAATTTTTGTTTTTAATTTTTTGACTTCACTGTTGATTTCAAAACTCTTTTCTTTTCTTTTTCTTTTGTAAAATCAAAGATTTTAAATCTAAAAACACTACCTTCCCTGTGGATTCGACTCGACTCACTTCTATCTATATATTTTTAATTATTTTAAGAAGTTGGATTAAACTAATAAATACGGTATCTTAACGACAACATCACGCTCTTATCAAGTTTTTGGTACTGTTGTCGGGGAAGACACGGACATTAAATTTTTTATCTCTTTGATTTTTTTGTAAATAAGTTATAAATAAAATTTTTATTTTCTTATAAATATTGTTTGCTAACTTTTATTTATTTTGCAGAAAAAAAAGGTTAAAGAACAAAAAGAACTAGAGCAAGGAACAAATCATTCAATTTTGCTTGGTAAGATCATCCCAACCCTAGTCCTCTCTCCTTTTTATTTATTTATTTATTTTTAAATTAATTTTAAAAATATCCATTTAAATCTAATTAAAAGCTTCATGATAAGATTAGAAATCCTAACTGCTTAGAGTATGCATCATATCAATTTTATTTTTATTTTTTTTGGTGATTGCTGGAGGCAAGATAAGCCTTTCAGAATTCAATTAATTGCATGCATCTAGTTTAAATTGCATAGAACCTTTTGATTGAAATTTTTTTATGCATATTCATATTAAACCAAATTAAGGGCAACATTCAATTAAATAAGATAAGATGGAGATTTGATCATCCTTTCTTGGCCCATAAATAACCAACCAGCATCCTGCATTGACCTAAGCCTTTAATTTTAAAATCAATTAGACATCAGTCCTAGGAGCTCAAGCTCAATAGGATAAGAAATTCTAAGAGTTGAACCAGATTAGGGTTAGTCAATTTGACTGATGTCTAGAAAAGTGGTTCAGGGATGACTAGGCCCGAAGGAAGGTGGTTTCTAATTGATTCCGTTAGCTTACCTGGCCAAGCACAATTGATATCTAAGGCAAGCAACGGGGGGACTCCCATCGATCTTACACTTACCTGATCAATTGATTGGCTGATCTTATACTTGGAGGGCTTGAATATGACCTTGGCAGTTAGGAGCTGTCTATATCTAGGATAACCCTTAGTCAGGATTGATTGCTAATTTTTCTCTCTCTTCTTAGTTCTAGGACTCCTTGAGACCTCTTCTTTAGAACTTTTCTTTCTTTCTTCTTCTTTTCCCCTTCAAAAATAAAATAAAATAAAAATTAAATTAAATAAAAATTAAATTAAATTAAAAATTAAATCAAATTAAACTAACTAAAAAATATTTAAAATGATAATTAAATAAAATAAAATTAAAAATAATAAATCAAAATAATTAAAAAAAATTAAAAAATAATTTTTAATATAATAAAATAATAAAAAATATAAAAAAATTTTAAAAAAATTCTAAACCACACGTTAGGATTGCACTAGTATATACACGGTAGAAAATCACTTTATCTGATCTAGTTGAACTCAACCATAATATTGAAAGGCTAAATTGTATTAAACCTAATAATCAAATGACTGAAAATCTTAAAAAACCACCTAGATAGATGAAGGAATATTTTATTTTTTATACCTATAGCTCATCGACTTGTATCCAATTACCTGATATCCATGCTACCCACTATGAGATCAAGCTGACTACAATCTAGATGCTTTCATCTTTCTATAGAAACATCAATGAAGATCCTTATAAGCATCTAGATGAATTCTTAGAAATCTGCTCTACGGTAAAAATTCAAAATTTAACTAATGATGCCCTTAAACTAATTTTATTTTTCTTATCATTAAAAGACAAAGCCAAGTACTGGCTTGGCATAATTGGGAGATCAATTAAAACTTAGGCTGAATTGCAAAGTGAATTTCTTAAAAATTTTATCCCATAAGTCGAACCAACATTATGAGGTGAGCTATCACTGGATTTGCTCAGCTTCCAAGAGAATAAATTCATGAGTAATGGGAGAGACTTAAGAAATTTTTTAAAAAATGCCCACACCATGCTCTATCTAAGTGGCAAATCATACAAGCTTTCTATGAAGATTTAGGAGACCAATATAAACAGATAGTACATGCATCTTGTGGAGGTGTATTCATGAATAAAAGTGAGAATGAAGCCTATGCCTTATTTGAACTTTTGAGTGAAAACTCGATCAACCATGCTTCGTTATCTTTCTACCAAAAGTGGATAGGAATTTATGATCCAGACTCTGGTTCTAATACTAACTTGAACCAATTAGCTCAGAAATTAGATAAAATCAATCTTTTTGCCCAAAAACTAGATCAATTCCTAAACCCAGGTCAACAATCTTTTGTACAATTTATATCACTTTTTAATTATCAAAAAATTTATTCAATTTGTGCTAGCCCAACCCACCATGTGAATGAATGTTCTACGACTACATAATTTTCATCTTTTATCCAAAAATAAGTCCAAACTACTCAAGACTACTCCAAGCCGGTTAATAATCTTTTTTCAAATTTATATAACTGACATTAGAATAACTACTCTAATTTTTCTTGGACACCCCAACAGACTCAGGCTCAGACCCAAATTTCATCCATCTAAAACTATCAAAATAGGACCCAATACCAAAACTATGCCTATAATAATGATCAGCCTAGTCAGTTTACCCAGCCATCATATAACAACCAGCTATCATACCCACCTCCTCAATAGATCAATCTAGCTGATGATAGATTTAACCAACTTCAATAATTAATTTTGAATCAACAATAATCGATCTTAACTCAACAAGAATTTATCATCAAGCTAGAAGCTCAAATAGGATAAGTAGTTGAGTCTAACACGAGGAGAGAACTAGATCAACTATCGAGCCTACCAATTTCAAACAATCCACCTAATGTCCACCAACTATCTAGATCAAGTTATCAATCTAATGTCCCACCTAAGAATTCCCAATTAGAGAATACTAAAGTAATTCTTGAACTTAAAAGCTATAGAATTCTTATGGACCCATACCAAGACCAAGTGAGAGAGGCTAGTACTGATGCTAGTCAAAATAAAAATTTAGAGGAACAGATTAGTACTGAGACTAACTGCATAGAAGAACCCAAGCCCATAACTAGTACTGATGCTGGTTTCAGTTTAAATGAGATAGACATAGAAAAAAAGAGAATAGATGATTTACCCAAGATTTATAAATCTAATGTTCTATTTTCTTTAATCTTAGAAGCTGGTTCTTCTTACAAAAATCAAGAGACATGTAATAAAGTGTCAATGAAGTTGCAAGATCACATTAATTTATCTTCAGAATTAAAACTGCCTTTAGTCATCCTTCCAGCAACCATTGCATTAAACTTAACTTCTAATTCAAAAACTCAATTCATGAGCATTTTAGAAGAACAAATAGGAGAAATTCTTAATAAACATGGGTCTGAGAATGGGGTCATAAATTATGTTCTCCTAATTAACAATGAATATATCAATAATGAGATTATAAATCAACTTTCTGAGATTGACAATCTAAAATCATTAGAATTTATCAATCCAATATTTGACATAGGATAGTAAGTTGCATTGTGTCTAGCTGAAGATGATAAACTTAGTGCTTATTGGAAGGCAACCCAATATTTAATTTTCTTCAGTTTAATTTATCTTTTCAGTTAATTTTTTTTAGGATAATTTGAATAAGTTGGAGGGAGAGCTTAAATTTTCAAAGGCATGTGCTACTGAGTAAAGTGTATTTTTTCATGTTCTTTATTACATCCTTTATTTTTTTTCTCCATTGAGGATAATGTCAATTAAGTTGGAAGGGAGAAAAATAAAAATTTTAAAATTTTAAGTTCTCAAAAAAGTTAGTATTTAGTATTTAGACACCTAATTATGCTTAAGAATCGAATTAAACTAAGCATTTTTAAAAAATATTGATACACAGATCAGAGAATCTGTGAGATATTGAGGGATCAAGTATTAAGAAAATCCAATAAAGAGCTAAGTCTAGAATATAAAAAAAAAAATTTTTGAGTATTTTTAATTTTTTCTACTAGCATCAAAGAAAAGTCTACTTTTTATGGGCTTGTGTAAGATAACTATATATTTTTTTATATAAAAAAATTAAAATAAAATAGTTTTCAAGTACTTCTCACTGAGTAACCGGATCTCTTTGCCTAAGCAAGCATTGAGTTTCGCATTAAAAGATGGAAAGGACAAAGAAGCTCGTTGTAAAGCTAGTCTTAACTCGTAGCCTATTTGATTCGAGCTAGTAAGTCCGAGGGGTATTCTATATCTAGTGCCCTAAAGTTAACTAATTTGGGAGTCATTGGTCCAAGACTCGCTACATGGATCAAATAGAAAGCTTAAGGAATTAAGACGGTCAATAATGGTACAACGTTAAAAAAAAAATATTAATTTTTTATCGAATAATCGAGTCTCATTGCCTAAGTAAGCAATGATATTCACATCAAAAAGTGGATAATATGAAAATAAAATTTAATAAATGAAGGGCAGAAGCAGCAATACACTTGCCTATATGAAAGTTTAGACAAATAAGAGATAAAGATGGGATAATTTAGAAAAAGTTTAAAAAAATTAAATATTTTTTACTTAATTTTTCTATTGATAAGTATTAATATTTCAATGATATACCTCACTAATACTCTACTGAATATCAATGGTCATTTTGAAAACTAATTAGATAAAATTCAAAACTCTAAAGTTAAAAGGTATCTAAAATTAAATTCTTTCTTTACTCGAGGATGAACAAAGCTTAAGTTGGAGGGTGTGATAAGTACCATAAATTTACCAATAAAAATATTAATTTATCAATTAATTTATATTAATTTTTAAGAATTAATGATTAATTTATATATATTTTTAAGGAATTAATATTTTTATTAATTAAAAATAATAAAAATTAAAAATTAAAATTTTATAATTAATGGAAAGAGCTTATTTTTTTATCATAATGAAATAAATTTTGAATAAAATGGAGCTAAAATAGAGAAGATATAAATTTTTAAAAAAAAGAAATAAATAAAAAATAACATACGGCTCAGTCGGCTCAAGCCGACATGCCATATCAGTCGGCACATCCAAATGTGCTGAGCCAAGCCGACAAAACCAGCATGCTAACCCAGCCATGTTAGCCGACTCAGCCGCGGAAGCCGTCAGTCGATCTACGATCCAGGCGTGGACCACCAGCTCAGCAGAATCCAGCAAATCAAGGAGTGACACGTGATGGACCTACACCCTTAAAAGGTTTATAGAAAATCTATCATGGCTCATAGACATTTTGGATTTTTCACTCGACGATAGGAGGCGCTGATTCATTGCGATGTGCGGTGCAGCCGATCCATGCGGTCTATGGGAATAGTAAAGGCATGATCGGATGGATCCGATTGATTACGATCAAGATCAAATAGTGGAGAAAATTTTTTACTTTGATTCAGCTTCAGGCTTCACGCGGATCACTATCCAACGGCAGTGCTCGATCCAAGGGATGATCCGACGGTGGAGGGAGCTCTCGACTATGATTAAGCTCCCAGATCATGTCTAACGGCTAAAACTCATTCATCAAGCGATAATCGAATGGCCAAAATCTATTCCAACTGAAATTAGGCTAATAAAACTCCATTTTTTATGGTTTTTGGGCTTTTTGATCTAAATCCGATGGCCAGAATATAGGAAACTCAGCAAAATTCAACCAAGACTCCTTTTAATCTAATTTTTACTTGGATTTCTCCATATTTTGATGATCAAAGACCTCCTTAGTTCCACATTTCCTACAGAAAAATCTTCAGTCCTCCTAGCTCTATAAATAAGATCCTAGGCCACCAGAGTTCATAATCTTCGATTAAGGTGAAGCTTTGGTATAGGATAGAGCCAGACTTTGGATTAGAGGCTGCTTCAAAGCAATGAATGTCAAGAAGAAGAGTTGGACTACTACACCATCTTTCTACTAATGCCGATCCAAGATTAGAGATCAGCCTATTTTAATTTTTTTTATATATATTTAAATTATAAACTTTTTAATTAATGTAATATTTATTTTTATGCTCTTTAATTTTATGCTCTTTATTTTTATTGTAATTTAATTTTTATACTTTAATTATTACTTTTTATTTTATTGTAAATAAATGCTAAGATCTAACTAGTAGATCTTAGTACCAAGTTTAAATTTCTGCATCTTTTAATTTTTTGACTTCACTTTTGATTTCAAAATTTTTTCTTTTCTTTTTTTATAAAATTAAAGATTTTAAATCTAGAAGCACTACCTTTCCTATGGATTCCATCCGATTCACTGCTATCTATGTATTTTTAATTATTTTAAAAAGTTAGATTAAACTGATAAATACGGTGTCTTAACAATAATATCGCACTCTTATCACCAACTTATGGATGATATTATATTTTTTCATTAATGTAGCAAAGGATCGGTTGCAAAAATGTATCCCTCGATCACAAATGATTACTCTAGAAGTACCAAAATGAGAGAAAATATTTTTTTTTAAGAAATTTAATGACTACTTTACTATCTATAGATCTATAAGAGATAGCTTCTATCTACTTAGAGACATAATCAATAACTACTAAAATATATTCATTTCTAAAGAAGTTTGAAAATAGTTTCATTAAATTAATCTCCCATACATCAAAAATTTTAACCACCAAAATTGGATTAAGTGGCATCATGTTTCTCTTAGTGATTCAATCCATTTGTTGGCATAGAGCACAATTTCTACAGTACTCATATGCATTTCTAAATAAATTGGGCCAATAAAATTCACATTGGAGGATTTTTGCAGCTATCTTTTTGGATGTGAAGTGACTACCACATGCTTGGTCATGATAGAAAGATAAAATATTTCTAACTTTATGATCCAGGACACACCTTCTAATGATCTGGATAGGATACTATTTGAAAAGGTATGGGTCATTCTAAATGAAATACTTCACTTGGGCGAAGAATTTATGCTTGTCCTGAGTGGTCCAATGGAAAGAAACTTTACCAATGGCTAGATAGTTGATAATATCAGCATACCAAGGTTCAGTGGATACGAACATGAGTTATTTATTAGAAAAAACTCATTGACAGGTGGTTCACTAGATGGTGCGACTATGATTCAGGACAAGTGATCAACTACTACTTCTCTATTTCTTTCTTGTCCTTAATTTCTAGGTTAAATTCTTGAAAGAGCAAGATCCATCAAATTAAGTGGGCCTTAACATCTTTCTTTGCTAGGAGATGTCTAATGACTGAGTGATTAGTATACATAATGATGTAGGACCCAACCAAATAGGACCTGAATTTTTTAAGGGCAAAGACAATAGTTAGGAACTCCTTTTCTATGGTAGTGTATTAAGCTGCGTATCATTTAAGATTTTACTAGTATAGTAAATGACTCTAGGCAGCTTATCAATTCTTTGATCTAAAACTATGCCTACAGCATGATTAGATGCATCGCACATAAGTTCAAAGTGTTCAATCCAGACAGACGGATGAATAATGAGAGCTAAAATGAGTGTCCTTTTAAAAAACTCAAAAGATTCTAGGCACTCAGGAGTGAACTTGAATTTTGTTTTCTTTGCTAACAAGTTAGTCAATGGGCGAGCCACTTTACTAAAATTGACTATGAACCTTCTATAGAATCCAGCATGTCCTAAAAATGAATGAATTTTCTTGATAGATTTGGATGGTGGAAGACTTGCAATCAGGTCTACCTTGGCCTTATCTACTTCAATTCTCTTTTGTAAAACTACATGGCCAAGAACTATATCATCTTTAACCATAAATTGGCATTTCTCTCAATTAAGAACTAAGTGCTTCTCCTTACATCTTTTTAGGACAAGTCTCAAATGACCTAAATATTTGAAGAAGGTAGGGCCAAAGATAGAAAAATCATCCATAAAAATTTTGAAAAATCATTCAACCATATCAGAAAAAATGCCAATCATACATCTTTGGAAGGTTGCTGGTGCATTGCATAACCCAAAGCGCATGCATCTGTAAGCAAAGATTCTGAATGGATGAGTAAATATAGTCTCTTCTTAATTTTCAGGAGCGATAGGGATCTGATTATAGCCAGAGTATTCATCAAGAGAATAGTAAAACTCCTATCTAGCTAATTTTTTCAACATTTGGTCGATGAATGGTAAAGCCTTTTGTTTAGATATATGTGCCCTAGAAGCCAGAATTGGCTGACACTTGTAATACACTTCTAGGGGCAAAATTGTAATTTTGATTATAATCAATAAAATGGGTTATTTTCTATCACACCTGTGTATTTAGTGTCTGTGATACATTCTTTGAGTTAATGGTAATGATAATTCATATTTTCAAGAGTTGAAAATTTAAGACATGAATAATCATTATTAACTCATAAACAGCTCCCGACCATAGGATCATCACGAGGATGGTGATTGATCCGGAAGGTTGGTGTACGATCGCTTCTCTTTAGTAGATGAGTCTTGAGTCTACGGTGTGGAGACACCGGAGCGAGAGTACAGGTACTCGTTAGAGAACGAGGGCACTGAGCGTGACCACCTCGAGTAGTCATTAGGGAAGTCTACCTTCTCGTCAATGACTGACTCGATGCTGCAGTAGTGTGTCTGGTTCTTTGACCTGAGATGCATCGGCAGTTCACCTTGAGGGTGTTATAGTTTGACTACACCATTACTCGGTCTCCTAGCCATATGGAACCCTGAGGTGTATGTTGGCTATAGCATGTTCATTGTAGGAACTGGATTGCATCAAGATGGGATCTATCTACCTCGGTGGTAGAGGAGCAGCCCTATGATAATCATGAGAATCAAGTCCTGAAGCCCATGGCCATGGCAGAGTGAAATAATAGAAAGAGTTTCTATTTAGGTTTTCACATTGGACTCGAATCGAATGATTATATCATATGACAGAGACTAGGGTTTGACGAGTTTACCTTAACCCTAATCTGATCGGGGCTCAAGATAGAAGAACTTAATCACACAGGTAGCTGCACCAAGAGGTTCGCATTCAGCTCTGATGGGTTGCCACCATATACTGCTAGGTGTCACTGGTGGATTTTGGGAGCAATTAGAATGATTTAGATGATCGATCATTCTAGCTGTTCGAATCAGAAGAGTTCTGATCCATCGAAAGGAGTTTCGATGATGTCTATGATAGAGATCATGACATATCCCATTACCATACAGAACTGAACCTAACTGGGTCACACAAACAAGGGTTTGAATCTGGTGATCATCAATTGAACTGATCTAGTTCAATTGATCTGAATGAGATTCAATTAGGTTCAAGGAAATCGTGCTAGCACTCGATTGAACCTAACGTTCTTCTTTTACTATCACAAATAAGTTGTCCTGACTGAGCCAAAGGAGTTTGTGCTCAATCAGAGGCCTTCATATGGTCTAACTGGAGGTTGTCCAAGTTAGAGAAGGTTGTCTTATTTTATAAGACATGACCTGCCATTTTTGGTCACCTGCCATTTTTGGTCCTTTGACTTTGGTCAAAAGTTGACCTTTGACTGGTCAAATGTTGACCATAGACACTTTGACTTTTGTCCACGTGTCACGCACCTATTGGAGAACTGGTGGGGGCCTGTCCCCCTGCCAGAACCTGGCAAGGAGGAGGGCGCACGCCACCCTAGGCGTGCGCCCAAGTTGGAGGCGCCTTGGAGTCCTTGTTGGACAAGGACTCCACCTCCCTTTTGGATTCCAATCAGAGTTCTACTAAGAATCCAGTTTGACTGGTCTTAGGCGCCCTCTAAGGAGGAATCCAGGGGACTCTATTCCAACCAATCAGATTTAGATCTGATTTCACAAAGGGTTGTGATTGGTTGAGAATAAGAGGAGTTGGATCACAAGCTTAGTCTATAAATAAGACCCTGCGCCCAACCCAAAGATGCAATTGAATAGAGATTTCCCACGCCCCAAGGCTGCTTCTCTCCCCTCTTCCTCCATGCCTAAACTTCTCCTCCTTCTCCTCTCCACGTCCAAAAGAGTTTTGGATTTTGGTTGGTGCGTTCCAGATCAAAAGAAAGGCGATCAAAAGAAGAAGGCTGCACTGCTGCAAAGGACGACTGCTGATCTTCAAAAGGAGTTTTGAAGATCCTCCAGATCAGATCCAGATCTAATTTTTGGAGATGTGATAGAGAAGAAGAGGATCTCCAGATCCAACCCGAGTGGATACCGGTAGAGGCCAGGCGCTTGCGTGGCTAGATCCAGAACCTTCCGCTGCAATCAGGATCATCTACAGGGTAATAGGATTACCCAAATCAGGTAAATTAAATTTGATTTAATTTATCTTATTTTATTTTATTTATTAAAATAATAAGAATCAGATCTAAAACATATCAAGATCTGATTAGGATCAAGAGAAAAATTTTTGAAATATATCTCTTGATCTGATCAGATCTGGACGAACCTGGACCGGGAA
The DNA here is from genome assembly GCA_006176705.1 of Cocos nucifera. NCBI lineage: Eukaryota > Viridiplantae > Streptophyta > Magnoliopsida > Arecales > Arecaceae > Cocos > Cocos nucifera. Next base: position 49,654 of record QRFJ01003584.1, read on the forward strand.
AATCAGGATTTTCCCTTCAACTGGTATCAGAGCCATGGTTCTAAATTGTTTAGATCTGAATTTTAATTTTATTTTAATTAGAAAATAAAGTGATTTTAGATGTCACATGAGATGTGATCAGATCTAAAATCAAAAAAATTAAAATTAAATGATTTGGATCTAAGATTACATGAAGATATGCATGACTAGTTCTAGAATAGAATAGTTCTATAGAATAGTTTTGCATGTCTTTGATTTAATCTGATTAAATCATATTTTAGATCTTCTTATTTACTATTTTTTGATATTATAAGTGTTATAATAACATCTGATAAAATAGCAAATAAAAATTATTTAATTTTAAATATCATATGAGATATGATTGATGCATGTCTAGACTAGTTGTAGAATAGTTCTACATAATTGTCTAGATTAGAATTTATTTTGATTAGATCAATTTAAATCTAATTTTTTAGATTATTATGAGATAATTTAGATCTGAAAAATATGCATGATTTGATACATGAGATGTATGCAAAATATGCCTTGATTAGATCTAAATTTGTATATGAGATATATGATATAGATCTATACTGTTTTGTAGTATTGAATGTTCCTGATTAAGGCGTTCCTCTTGGCCGTCCGGTCATAAGAACGAAGAAGGGTTTAAAGGCCCTCTCTTCCCATTCGATGGGGTGTTCTTATGACGTGTAGGGGTGCTGCGTGTTCGTCCTTAATCAGAAACCCAAAACTTACTTTCTGCAAAACCCTAGATCCTGAAATCCCTAGGATTTATTGTGCATATTTTGTTTATGAACCCAACTTAATTAAGAATTAAGTTTATGAAATATTAATTAGGTCTAAAATTGAGAATTTCAGATCTAAGACATATTCATAATACTGGGTTCGGGCTTGGGTAGCTCAATTAGGTCTAAGCGGTTGATCAAACCGAATCAAGAGTTGGTTAGATGGGATCAACAATGCTTAAATTGACCAGCCTAATAGGATTAAGTCTGGGTCAAGATCGAGTCACGATCAAGCAAGACCTAATTAGGCTCAGAGGTTAGAGTCTGGATTGTAGGCTAACCCAATTGGTTCTGACTCAATAATTTGGTGTCTAAGGTAAGTTTGGCACATACGACCGACTGGTTTTTAATTGGAAGCTACTCGACCTGAATGCGTTCTTGTGCGAGTTAATGGCATATTCCTTCCACCGATCTCACTTACCTGGCCATATCTGTTGACACAGTTCTGATCTGAGGTGGTCAATAATCCGAGCTGAACCCATGCCACTAGGTTAGTCATAATTGTTATGACTAAGCCAAAGTCTAGTTTAATGAGACCTGAATCAATTCTCCCTAAGAAAAGATTAAGTCTGAGGTCTTCCACCATTGTAGATGTGCGGGCCCTTCCCGGGGTTGATTGTTCTCGGCTGGATACAGTGGCTCAGTTGCACCGGAAAGATGCAACCATGTCTATTAGGCATTGGATGCTATGGGCTGGAGGATGAGTTGGGCTCAATATTTTGGATACGGTGAGAGACCCAATTAGGAATCCCAGTCTATGCAAATGGTGGGTCTGACTTAACTAAGGAGTGGATCAATATTCCGGATACGGTGAGATTCATGAATTAGAGACCAAGTTTGGGTGCACCATGATTAGAGAATCATTGAACAAGAGTTGTTCACTCATTGGCTAACCCATCACCAATAACTGTTAGGTGAGGTGATGAGTCAGTTGGTGAGACCGCACCACCCACTAGAAATCATCAATCGCGGAGATTTTCGCATCTCTACAGAGGGAGTGTAGGGATCCGAGAAAATAGTGGGAGCTAATTTGTTTAAAAATAAAATTCCTAAACAAATTGGTCAAGTCAAAATTACAGTATCTAACTAGAATCTTTGACTCTCTACAGGAAAATGTCTGCGTCCAACCCACTGGCACGTATCCTAGGACACACATAGACTGACTGGACCCAATTATAAAGATTGGCTCAGGAACTACAAAATTATTTTGGGTTCAGAGAAGTTAACACATGTTTTGGACCAGGACCCTCCCACCTTACCAGCTCGTCCATCCACTGAACAGAGAGCATCTCTGGAAAAATGGATTGACGAAGATAATAAGGCCAGATACTACATGTTGGGCTCGATGTCTGATGAGCTCCAGCGCCAACATGAAGATATCGGGACTGCTCGCCAAATGTTGGCTCACCTACAGGAGATGTTTGGTGAACAGAGTCGCGCAGCCAAATATCAAGTCACAAAATGACTTTTTAAGGCTAAGATGCGTGATGGGCAGTCAGTCCAAGATCACTGTCTGACAATGATCAAGGACATGGAAGAGCTTGAGAAGCTCGGTGTGAAGTTGGACTTGGATCTGCAGAATGATATTATTCTGCAATCCTTGACTGATGCATATGGGCAATTCATCATGAATTACCACATGCATAAACTTCAAAATTCCTTGGCCGAGTTGATGAATATGCTGGTTACCGCTGAGCTTTCTATGAAAGGTTCTAAAGGCTCAGTTCTTGCTATGGAATGGACTTCTTCCAAAAGAAAGTCTTATGGAAAGAAAAAGAAGTCTGTGAAAAAGCAAAAGGTGGAAGGATCAAAGAAGAAGAAGGCAGAACCGAAGAAGAAGGTCGATGTCAAAGGAAAGTGTTTCCATTGCAACAGCGACGGCCATTGGAAGCGGAACTGCCCTATTTACCTGGCCACCCTAAAGAACAAGAAGGAAGGTCCTTCTGGAGGTATGCTCGTTATTGAGTCTAACCTTACGGTTTCTTCTGCATCCAGTTGGGTGCTTGACTCTGGTTCTAGTGCTCATCTGTGCACTTCTATGCAGGGTCTTGAGGATAGCAGGAGGCTGAGGGATGGAGACATGATCCTACGCATCGGTAATGGAGCAAGAGTTGCTGCAGTAGCCGTGGGAACATACCCTCTTCGATTACCATCTGGTTTAGACTTAGTTTTAAAAGACTGTTATTATGTGCCTGCAGCTAGCAGGAATTTGATTTCTGTTTCATGCTTAGCACAAGAAGGTTATGTGATCACCTTCTTTAAGGACCATTGTAACATTCTTTATGAAAGAAATAAAATTGCAAATGATTTCCTTGTTTAATGGTCTTTATCAGTTGCATATTGATGTACCTGTTTTAACTATCGAGCAAAACGTGAATGCCAAACGACCTAGGGATAGTCCAAACGATAGATATCTATGGCACCTGAGATTAGGTCATATAGCAGAAGATAGGATTAACAAATTGGAGAAAAATGGGCTATTGAGTCCATTGACTTTTGAGTCATATCCAACTTGTGAATCTTGTCTTCAAGGCAAAATGACTAAACTCCCTTTTGTTGGACATGGGGAGAGGGCCACAGATCTCCTTGCCCTAGTACATACTGATGTGTGCGGCCCATTTGATGTGCCGGCTAGAGGCAATTTTGTCTACTTCATTACCTTTACCGATGATCTGTCTAGGTATGGGTATGTGTATCTTATGAGACATAAGTCTGAAGCTTTTGAAAAGTTCAAAGAATTCAGACATGAAGTAGAAAAACAAACTGGAAAACCCATTAAGGTTCTTCGATCAGATCGAGGAGGTGAATACCTTAGCCGAGAATTCCTAGACTATCTTAAGGAAAATGGCATAGTCTCTCAATGGACTCCACCAGGAACACCTCAACTCAACGGGGTTTCAGAACGGAGAAATCGGACTCTATTGGATATGGTTCGATCCATGATGAGCTTCACAGACCTCCCTGATTTTCTTTGGGGACACTCATTATTAACTTCAATCTATTTACTGAATAGGGTTCCCTCTAAAATCCGTTCCTACCACACCGTATGAGATATGGCACGGTAAGAAACCAAGTCTGAGTCATCTCAGAATTTGGGGTTGTCCGGCTCATGTCAAAAGACAACAAGCGGACAAGTTAGAGTTTAGGTCCTTTAGAGCTCGATTCATAGGATATCCTAAAGAGTCATTAGGATACTATTTCTACATTCCAGAAGACCACAATGTGATTGTGAGTCGACATGCCATCTTTCTTGAAAAATAGTTTATTCAAGATAGCGGCATTGGAAAAACAGATCAAGCTTGATGAGAAAGTCTCACAAGCAGAACGAGCTAAGGACCAAGTGGAACCAAATCAGGTTGAGCCAATAAGAACACTACCTCCTCCACCTCGTAGATCGGAAAGAGTTTCCCATCCCCCTGAAAGATACTTAGGTATTATTTCAGAGGACGTAGAGAAAATGTTCCTCATAGGTAATGGTGCTCATGGTGATGATCCCAAAACCTACAACGAGGCGATATCAGATATCGACTCCGAGAAATGGCTTGAGGCAATGAAGTCAGAGATCGACTCGATGCACTCAAACCAAGTCTGGACCTTGGTAGATCCACCAGAAGGTATAGTACCTATTGGGTGTAAATGGATCTTCAAGAGAAAGATTGGTGCAGATGGGAATGTGGAGACATTCAAGGCTAGACTGGTGGCAAAAGGTTATAGTCAACGTGAAGGCATTGACTATCAGGATACCTTTTCCCCGTAGCTATGCTAAAATCCATCCGCACATTGCTTGCCGTTGCAGCCTATTTCGATTATGAAATATGGCAAATGGACGTGAAAACGGCATTCCTAAATGGATATCTTGAGGAAGATATCTATATGGAACAGCCGCTAGGTTTCACATCCAGTGATACTGATCACAAGGTTTGCAAGCTGCAAAGGTCCATATATGGACTTAAGCAAGCATCTCGGAGCTGGAACACTCGTTTCAATGATGTGATCAAAAAGTTTGGTTTCATCAAAAACGAAGAGGAACCATGTGTTTTCAAAAGGGTCAGTGGGAGCGCTGTTGTCTTCCTCGTATTGTACGTGGATGACATCCTCCTTATTGGGAATGATATTCCCATGTTGACATCAGTCAAGATGTGGTTGTCCAAGGAATTCTCCATGAAAGACCTAGGTGAAGCATCCTTTATTCTAGGAATTAAGGTCTATAGGGATAGACCGAATAGGATGCTAGGACTTTCACAGAAGATGTACATAGAGGAAGTACTAAAGAGGTTTAGTATGGAAAACTCTAAGAGGGGATTAATACCCTTCAGACATGGTATTCATCTTTCCAAGAAGATGTGCCCCAGCACACCTGAGGAAATAGAACGCATGAGCAAGATCCCTTATGCTTCTGCAATAGGGAGCCTCATGTATGCCATGCTATGTACACGACCTGATATAGCCCATGCTGTGAGTGTCACAAGCAGATATCAGTCAAATCCAGGTGAAGAACACTGGACTTCTGTGAAATGTATCCTTAAGTACTTGAGAAGAACTAAGGATATGATGCTTGGTCTTTGGTAACGGAGAACTCCTGGTCCAGGGATACACAGACTCGGACTTCATGTCTGATATAGATGATCGAAAGTCGACATCTGGCAGACTGTTTGTGCTGGAAGAGTTCCAAGCAAACGGTGATACCACCCCATCCACGATTACCTCAAAAAGGGTTATGTCGAGGTCAAGAGAGTCAACTCCGCAGATAATGTGGCAGACCCACTTACAAAGCCGTTGGGCCAGCAGAAGATCGAAGCCCACCTTGAGAAGATGGGACTTAGACTTGTAGCCAATTGGCTTTAGGACAAGTGGAAGATTGTTAGATATATGTGCCCTAGAAGCCAGAATTGGCTGACACTTGTAATACACTTCTAGGGGCAAAATTGTAATTTTGACTATAATCAATAAAATGGGTTATTTTCTATCACACCTGTGTATTTAGTGTCTGTGATACATCCTTTGAGTTAATGGTAATGATAATTCATATTTTCAAGAGTTGAAAATTTAAGACATGAATAATCATTATTAACTCATAAACAGCTCCCGACCATAGGATCATCACGAGGATGGTGATTGATCCGGAAGGTTGGTGTACGATCGCTTCTCTTTAGTAGATGAGTCTTGAGTCTACGGTGTGGAGACACCGGAGCGAAAGTACAGGTACTCGTTAGAGAATGAGGGCACTGAGCGTGACCACCTCGAGTAGTCATTAGGAGAGTCTACCTTCTCGTCAATGACTGACTCGATGCTGCAGTAGTGTGTCTGGTTCTTTGACCTGAGATGCATCGGCAGTTCACCTTGAGGGTGTTATAGTTTGACTACACCATTACTCGGTCTCCTAGCCATATGGAACCCTGAGGTGTATGTTGGCTATGAGCATGTTCATTGTAGGAACTGGATTGCATCAAGATGGGATCTATCTACCTCGGTGGTAGAGGAGCAGCCCTATGATAATCATGAGAATCAAGTCCTGAAGCCCATGGCCATGGCAGAGTGAAATAATAGAAAGAGTTTCTATTTAGATTTTCACATTGGACTCGAATCGAATGATTACATCATATGACAGAGACTAGGGTTTGACGAGTTTACCTTAACCCTAATCTGATCGGGGCTCAAGATAGAAGAACTTAATCACACAGGTAGCTGCACCAAGAGGTTCGCATTCAGCTCTGATGGGTTGCCACCATATACTGCTAGGTGTCACTGGTGGATTTTGGGAGCAATTAGAATGATTTAGATGATCGATCATTCTAGCTGTTCGAATCAGAAGAGTTCTGATCCATCGAAAGGAGTTTCGATGATGTCTATGATAGAGATCATGACATATCCCATTACCATACAGAACTGAACCTAACTGGGTCACACAAACAAGGGTTTGAATCTGGTGATCATCAATTGAACTAATCTAGTTCAATTGATCTGAATGAGATTCAATTAGGTTCAAGAAAATCGTGCTAGCACTCGATTGAACCTAACGTTCTTCTTTTACTATCACAAATAAGTTGTCCTGACTGAGCCAAAGGAGTTTGTGCTCAATCAGAGGCCTTCATATGGTCTGACTGGAGGTTGTCCAAGTCAGAGAAGGTTGTCTTATTTTATAAGACATGACCTGCCATTTTTGGTCACCTGCCATTTTTTGTCCTTTGACTTTGGTCAAAAGTTGACCTTTGACTGGTCAAATATTGACCATAGACACTTTGACTTTTGTCCACGTGTCACGCACCTATTGGAGAACTGGTGGGGGCCTGTCCCCCTGCCAGAACCTGGCAAGGAGGAGGGCGCACGCCACCCTAGGCGTGCGCCCAAGTTGGAGGCGCCTTGGAGTCCTTGTTGGACAAGGACTCCACCTCCCTTTTGGATTCCAATCAGAGTTCTACTAAGAATCCAGTTTGACTGGTCTTAGGCGCCCTCTAAGGAGGAATCCAGGGGACTCTATTCCAACCAATCAGATTTAGATCTGATTTCACAAAGGGTTGTGATTGGTTGAGAATAAGAGGAGTTGGATCACAAGAGGTCTATAAATAAGACCCTGCGCCCAACCCAAGTAGAAAATAGAGATTTCCCACGCCCCAAGGCTGCTTCTCTCCTCTTCCTCCATGCCTAAACTTCTCCTCCTTCTCCTCTCCACGTCCAAAAGAGTTTTGGATTTTGGTTGGTGCGTTCCAGATCAAAAGAAAGGCGATCAAAAGAAGAAGGCTGCACTGCTGCAAAGGACGACTGCTGATCTTCAAAAGGAGTTTTGAAGATCCTCTATCAGATCCAGATCTGATTTTTGGAGATGTGATAGAGAAGAAGAGGATCTCCAGATCCAACCCGAGTGGATACCGGTAGAGGTCAGGCGCTTGCGTGGCTAGATCCAGAACCTTCCGCTGCAATCAGGATCATCTACAGGGTAATAGGATTACCCAAATCAGGTAAATTAAATTTGATTTAATTTATCTTATTTTATTTTATTTATTAAAATAATAAGAATCAGTTCTAAAATATATCAAGATCTGATTGGGATCAAGAGAAAAATTTTTGAAATATATCTCTTGATCTGATCAGATCTGGACGAACCTGGACCGAAAAATCAGGATTTTCCTTCACCTTTCTTGTTGCTGCATTTAATTTTCTATAATCTATACAGACTCTCCATCCCATTTGGATCTTAGTCGGGATAAATTCATTTTTCTCATTCTCAATCACTGTTATCCCAGACTTTTTGGGCACCACTTGCATAGGGCTTACCCAAGAACTATCAGAGATGGGATAAATTATTCTATTATCAAGTAATTTCAAAATCTCTTTCTTAACTATATCTTTTATAGTGGGATTGAGTTTTCTTTAAGCATCTCTAGTTGGTTTAGCCTTTTTTTCTAGGTGTATCCTGTGTTAAACTATGGAGGGGCTTATTCCTTTAATATCTGTCATGGTCTAACCTATTGCTTCTCAATTTTTTTTTAGAACTTTTAACAATTTTTCCTCTTGTTTAGGATTTAGGTCAGATGTAAAAATTATCGACAAAGACTAAATAGGCACACTTGAGATGCTTGGAAAGGGGTTTCAATTCTAATTTGGGTGCCTCCTCTATTGATGGCTTGGGTGATTGTTCAGCCATTTTCATGAGAGATTTAGTAGGAGATTCCTATTTCTAGCTAATCCTATGATCAATAGTTATTTCATCGATATCTTCAGGTTCATGGTTTAGCCAAATATTTGACTCGAGATCGACTTCTTCATCACTAATGTCTATGAATTCATAAATTTCATCTTGGATTATATTTACATTAGCATGCTGAGTGGATTCCTATTCCAAATTAAATATATTTAACTCAACAGTCATGTTCCCAAAAGATAGCTTCATAAGTCCATTCTGACGGTTAATTTCAGTATTAGCAGTTTTTCAAAAAAGTCTTTCTAAAATAATTGGGATATGGTCCTTCGGATTTGAAACTGGTTCGATCTCTAAAATGATGAAGTCTATAGAAAAGATAAAATTGCCAATCTTGATTAAAATATCTTCTATCATTCCCTTAAGAATCTTAAAAGATCGATCTATTAATTGCAATGTGATCCCTTTTAGCTGAAGTTTTCTCAATCCTAATTGCTCATAAACTGAATAGGATAAAATATTTATACTAGCCCCTAAGTCTGGCAAGGCCTTCTTAATTTGGATTTCTTCAATAACACATAAAATTGTCGGAGATCCTGGATCCTTATATTTTATTGGCATGTGACTTGATAAGTATAAGCTCATACTTGCAGCCAAGAATGCTCTCTTGGGTATATTAGTGATCCTCTTCTTAGTACAAAGGTCTTTTAAGAATTTAGCATAGATCGGTACTTGTTGGATCATGTCTAGCAGAGGGATATTCATCAGGACTTATTTAAACGCATCTAGCATTTTATCCAAATGTTTCTATTTTTTATTAGACCTTAATCAATTTGGAAAAGGAGCTCTAGGAGTTATGGGTACTGGTCTAGGTGTACTATCAGTTTCAGGAGCTTGAGTTTGTAAGGTAGGTTGTTCATAAAGTTGCTCGACAAATGAGTCCTCTCTATTATCAGATGTACCTATCTTATTGTCCACTTATTTTTTCGATCTTAAAGTATGAATGGCATTCACTTGGTTGACTTGGTTTTTCTATTGGGATCGTGGACCATTTTGGTTTCTTGGATTGGGCTCAAGTTGGCTAGGCAACCTACCTCATTCTTGCTCATTCATCGTAGAGGCTAGTTGGCCCACCTACATTTCTAAATGGGTTATGGCCTGGATGTTAGCATTTAGAAGTTGGCCCACGGTTTGCATAAAATTACTCAATGTAGCATTGGTGTCAGCATTAGATTTTTTCAGATTTTTCTCTAAAGAACTAAGTTTCTTTTCATGATTATTGAAGCCTGGTGGTTGTTAAACATAGGGTTGGGCCTTGGGTTTTGTTGGTTGAAACTAGGACCATCTATATTTGGGTTCTGCGACCATGAGAAGTTTGGATGATTTCTCCATCCTGGGTTATATGTAGGTGCATAAGGATTATTCATTGATTTCTTGTATGCAGCATTCACTTGTGCATATGTGGCTCTAGTTGGATTCATAGGAGAGGACATTCTTCAAGGATATGGTCTAATGTATTACACCCATTGCACATGGGTGCAGATACATGGTTTATAATGGCTGATCTCTACAGTTCTAAGTCCTCTAACCTATGTGTTAGGATTATGATTTTAGCCTCTACGGCTAGAAAAGTTTGAACTTGGTACATTCCACCTCTTGAAGGTGTTGATTTTTTTTTATTTTCTAATCATTTTTCATTGTAAACTCTTCTTAGCTAGATCTTTTAGAAATTGCCAGGCCTCATTAGGTTCTTTATACATAAATTGACCTTGGCATATGGACTCTAGCATGATTTTAGAATTTGAGTCTAGCCTCTCATAAACTATTTGGCATAGTCTCTAAGTCTCTATTCCATGGTGTAGGCATTGGATCAAAAGATTCTTAAAATGGTTAAAATACTTCCAAAATGATTCTCCAGCTAGTTGATAAAATTGGTTTATCCATTTCTAATTTTAGCTGTCTTATGATGGAAAAAGTACTTTTTTAGGAGCACTCTTACAAAACCCTCCTAGGTCGTGATAGATTAATTTGGCAGGCTATATAGCCACTTTTTGGCACTATCCTTAAAGGCAAAATTGATTAGTCTTAGTTTGATCTCATCCTCAGAAAGTTGTTGCAGCCTCATGGCTGCACAAACTTCTTCAAATTTTCTAATGAATATATATTTCAGTGAACTTTAGAAGCATATTAATCATTTAAAATTTAATTTCAAAATTATTTGTAGTAGGTTGGGGCAACTTGATGCAAGAAGGCTGGACAGATCTAATTGGGTAACATAAATCCTTAAGGTTTTGAGGTTAATTGATTTCTTTCATTTTAATGACTTTCGAGCTTGACAAAGGAATCAAATCAATTCTAACTAGTCAACCTAAGATCATTCTCCATGAGAAAAATGAATAATTCACTTTATTTTCTATTTTTTATTTTTTATTTTTTTTATTTTTTTATTGATTTTTTAAAGAAGAGAGAAGAGGAAGATAGATAAAAAAGAGTTCTACAGATGGATCCTAAGAGGTCCTAAATTTAGAGATGAAAGAAAAGAGTGAGATGAATTAGTTAAGATTTTTTTTTCTCAAATACTTATCAAGCAAATATCTATCCTAGGTTACCTTAATTTTAAACAACTCCTAACTGCCAACGCCGCCTTGGAGCCCTCCAAGTCAAAAATCAACAAGCTAACTAGCCAGGTAAGGATAAGATCGGTGGGAGTCTCTCATTACTTTTCTTAGACACTAATTAGATTGGCCAGGTAAGTAAATGAAATCAGTTAAAGAACCACCTTTCTTTAGGCTCTTATCCCTAAACCTCTTTTCTAGACACCAGTCAACTAGCCAATCCTGATCTGGTCCAACTCTTTTGGGTGCCTTATCTTAATAAGCTCGGATGTTCCTAGGGCTGACATCTAATTGATTTTATTTAAGAATTAGGATGAATGCAAATGAGAAAACTTGTTTGGGGGCTAAGAAAGGATGATGAAATCTCCATCTTATCTTGTTTAGGTTTGTGCCCTTAAAGTAGTTTAGATATGCTTGTGAACAAGCAATAAGAACAAATAAGTTTTAATTAAAAATTAATAATAAACTAAGATCAAATTAGTATGCTAAAGAAAGAAAAAGAAGGTTAGATTATGTACCTAATTTTCAGCGCTCACCAATTTTCTATAAATCAAAATAAGAAAGTTAGAAAAGTCAGACTAAAACTAAGCTAAAAGCACAAAGAATAAAAATTTAGAACATAATTTAAAATACGCCAATTCTTCGATAATGGTGCCAAAAACTTGATGTGTCTTCAAATTAATCGCAAGTGCACAGTGTGCAAAGTAGCACATCTAGCGAGTACGGATCGATCCCATGAGCAATTATGTTTGAATTATATTCAAACCCCTGCTCAAGCGAGCTTTAACAAAGATTTTAGAAGATTGTTTATTACTTATTACTAAATAGTAAATTAAATGTAGAGAATTATAATCTAAAAATCTAGGGCTTTTGAATATACTAGACCAATGACTTAGAGAGTCTTTCTATGATTTCTCTTATGATGTCCCTTGATTAAAGTGTAATGCATGGATAAGCATTCATCCTAATTAAAGAACTCTTGTTTTAATTGCTTCTCTTGTGTTACCCAAGTATAGATTATGAAGAAGCTTTGATCCAATAATAATCCATTAAAGTTTTCCATAAGAAATAAAAGAAAAAGATTTAAAAAGAATATAGGTCTTCTACCTATTATCTTTCTTGCATCAAATCAAGTATGAACTATAAAGGGATTAAAATCCAATGATAGTTCATTAAGTTTCTTGGCAAGAAGCTTGAAGGAAGAAGTACTCTAAATAATAAAAGTAAACGAAAAATCCTAAGAAAGATTTTCTAATCATGGTTTAGCTTCATTGCAAACCCCAGAAGATTGCTTAGCTAGACATGATTTGATGAAAAACTATAAATTTAATTAAAAACATAAAAAAATATTATACTAATTGCTAAAATGTAAAGTTGTAGAAAATAAAAGAGATGTAGAAAGTAAATAAGCATGAAAATTAAACTATCATATGTGCTGAAATTAAATTACAAAAAATAAATTGCACAAGTGATAATTAAAGAAAAATAAAATTTTATTGCTAAAAAAATATCTTGATATAAAATACTAATTTCTAAACCATTAACAGGGCTTGGAGTTGAAATAAGAAAAAATATAAACTCTCCTCTAGTACACCTTTTTCTGGCTAACTCTTTCTCTCATGTGTTGGAAAGATGGAAAAATGTAAAAAAAAGATGGATAAAAATTTTGTGAATAGATATTTTCGTCTATCACATGGGCTCCTACAAGAGTTATGGTGTGAAGAGATTTCTTCAGATAGTGGTACTGGACTTTATTTATAGGTATCAAGAGGAAGGAGGATTTTATATTTTTCAGATGTGGGACTAGTAAAAAATATAAGGGTTAAGAAATTGATGGATGAGATGAGAAAGTAAAAGAAAATGAATGGATGAGATGGGAGGAAGAGGATGGAAGATAAGATAAGAAAGAAAGTTGCCATACTATCCAAATTCTTCCTCTCTAAAAGATATTTTCAAAAAAAAATTTTCTTTTTTTTCTTGAATCCTGGACATCCATCGCTTGCTTTCCGCGTTGACTTCCTACATCCAAGGCCTGCACTCGTGCGCTCATGAGAAAAAAAACCCCATAGCCAGCTTATGGAAGTGAGCTTTCCTTTTAAATCAAATGTTCCCTGGGCCCTTAATTCCTTGTTTCCACCCAATTTTAAACCAACACCCATGTGAAGAAGCCAACACCCTATACTTGTCAAATGGTCCATCATGGACCATGCTTTATTTTGGTCCACCATGAACCAAGTGGGAAAGAAATCCTGTGATCCTTTTTTTTTTTAATGCATCCTTTTACTTTTCTTTTCTTTTCTTTTTTCTTCTTCTTATTTTTTTTATCCTTTAGGTCGCTTCTTCGCATCCGTGTATCTTCACATGTCGTGCACAGAACAAGCCTGAATTTGAACTCGAGCTTTATCTGCATGTGTTGGAGGATCGTTTCTAGTTGGTTTGTGATTGAAATTTTAAAATTAATTATTCCTGCAAAGATCATAAAAAGCATTAAATATAAAATAAAAAAGATTAATAGCATAGATTTTAATACTTCTTATGTTATAATTAATATATTCATCAGTTGCGATCTTGGATGAGAATCCATATTTTACACTCGTGAGGGATCTTCCCAGTAAGTGGTATTAGAATGCTAGATTTTTTAGATTGCAATGGTGATAATCGAGATTAAAAAAGATAGAGAAGATAGGCTTAATTAAGGTAGAGATCAACCGATATGATGAGAAAAGTAATTTCTTCCTATAACAAGCGAGGGTAAAGGATGTGCTCATCCAATAAAGATTAATTAATACTTTCTTATGTGAGAAGATGTCGACTACCATGAAGGTAAAGGATTGGAGGTGGCTCCAGATGTAGGCGATGAGCATAATTCACTTATACTTGATGGATGATGTGGTGATCCAGATGCTTAGTATGAATAACAATATAGACGAAGCTCAAGAAGATGTACATAGCAAAATTATTCACCAATGCTCGCTTTCTTTATAAGCAGTTTTACCAGCTGCGGATGAGCAAGGGGCAAAGCATATAGGAGCATCTCAAAAACTTTCAGAAGATCTTCACCAATCTTCTCAATGTTGGTAAATATGTTAAGGAGAAGACTAGAATGTTGGTCTTGCTTTCATTTCTTTCTCCTTCTTTTGAGTTTTTGGTGACTGCTCTTCTTATGGGAAGGAGCACCATCAAGATGGATGAGATCATTTTTGCACTTCTCCAGAATGAGGTTCTCAGGCAAGAGAATTAACTCTCGAGTGGCAGAGGTCGAGGTCATTTGGTGACTCAACTTTAACGGTGACAGGAGGTGGTGGTGGCAGAGGTCGAGTGGTAAAGGATCGCAAAATGGTGATTCAAGTCCAAGTCGAGGAACTTCAGCAAGATCATATCCTACTGATGTGAAGAGTTAGGGCATAAAGTCGGAGATTATCCATAGCTCAGAGATCAGACAAAGGCTACTATGGCGATGGTCCAAGGTAGGGACATTGATGAGATTGATGATATGCTTATGGTCTCTGATAAAATATCTACTTTTTTTTCATATAGTGGATTTTAGATTCAGCATGTTCGCATCATGTTTGTTGAAGAGAAGAGCTGTTTGACTTCCTAAAAAGTAGTGAGGGGATTATTCATTTATCGATGGATTAAGTTGTGCGATCAAGAGCATTAGGATAGTTAGCTTGCACATATGGGATAGAGCAATGAAAAAATTATGTGAGATCCGATACATATCTAGTTTCAAGAGAAATCTGATTTCATTGAGCATACTGGATTAAACAGTTATAGATAGAGAACTATGATGGAATCCTAAAGGTTATGTATGATAGTAGAATTGTTATGAAGGAAAGAAAGTATGGAGGATACTATCCCTTGCTAAAAAGCTTAGTACAAGGTGGAGCTTCAAGTACCAGTGAAAGTTTGGCGTGAGGTAGAGCTCTAGGTATAGGTAGATTAGGCACAAGATGGAAGACTCAAGAGGATGAGAGACGACATCACACGGTATAGTTTCTATTACCATAGAAGGCTATCCTAAGTAGGTCTCAGGTCAGATAGATCATATCATATGTTGGAGATGGGATCAAGTGACCTAGCTTGACTCTCATTTGCCCATCCATGAGCAACTAGGTATTTATCCCAGGGCATGGAGGTGAGATTATCCAAAACTTATCAAAGTTAGATGGAGGCCAAATATCGAGTTGAGATGGAGATTGTTGGATTTTGACACCTTGAATTTGATCCACAGCAGCAATGGAGAAGCTCACAGCAAAATTCATAGCAACAAGACCCAAGATAGAGGAATGCACAGCCCGCAAAGCATGCATGACCTGCAGGAACACCGGCCTAGAGGCACGAGCGTAACCTAAGATGTGCGAGCATTGGTTCACCTATGGTCCAAGAGAGGGTGACATGCAGTCCACTACACCCAGGCATGATTGACACATGGACCATGCACGTCCAATGTGGATTGACACGGTCAACGCACAAGGCATAAACCCCTTAGTGGTCCACCATGAGAAAATGGTGCATAGTTTCGTAGATGCATGATCGGATGGTCCAAGGAGCTGGTAGGAGTGATCCAATGGCCAGGGTGATTCTTTAAGTCCTAACAAGAGACCGGGGCACTATTTTGATATGGTTTTATAATCTTTAAAAGGGCCTGACAGCCTATGGAGAAAAAGGGCATCAATAGAGAGTTGGGTAGCAACCAAGACAGCAACCAAAGCCTCGGATGGAGAGCTAAAGGGTCTTCTTGTAAGAGATAAGAATTTTGTTGTGAGGAATTGTACTTCTTGTTGAGAGAGAGAGATTGTTGTATGAGAGTTGAGAGGGTGTGATCTTTTCATGTATTTTTTTCTCTCATAATGAAGTTTGCATGCCCCGCAAAGGTAAGTCTTGGACTAATCCATGTATTTGATTTTATCTTTTCTATATCTCTTCTTTCTTATTGTTGTGGTATTGACATCATCATCGGAGTTGCAATCATTGGTGGGAATCCATATTTCACACTTGTGAGAGATCCTCCCAACATCTCAAATACCCCTCGTTCTTAAACAAGCTGGATCAGAAAATACCCCCCATTCTTAAATGAGATGGATTAGAAGATATCCCTAATTCTTAAATGAGTTGGATCAGAATGCATCCCCTATTCTTAAATAAGCTGGATTAGAAAATATCCCTTGTTCTTAAATGAGCTAGATTAGAAGATAATCCTTGTTCTTCAATGAGCTGGATCAGAAGATATCCTCCTTTTTAAACGAGTTGGATTGGAAGGCATCCCTCATTCTTAAATGAGCTGGATCAGAAGATACCTCTTGCTCTTAAACAAGCTGGATCAGAAGGCACCCCCATTCTTAAATGAGCCAGATCAAAAACCCCTCATTCTTAAATGAATCAAATCAAAATCCCTCATCTCTAAATGAGTGGTACTTGGAACTTGGCAGGTGAAAAGACAAAGCCTAATCTAGAGAATTTTTGAAAAATTCTAATGCAAGACCTAACCCTAATTAGGACAACACCAACAAGCCACTGAAAGAGACTTTGGCCTATCTAAGATTGTGGGAATAATAGCGTTTGGAATAAATCAATGTCACCCTCATCGTAATAATAAAAAACAAACAGGTGAAATATAAAATTACAAATGGTCACTTCAAAAGTTTAAGTGCAATTTCATTTCATTAGAAAAGTTTAAGTACAATACCAGTACCATGAAGAATGGGCTATTTCAAAGAAAAAGAAAAAGATACAAAGCATCTAATTACGTCGAGGGGCATCACCGAGGCATTGCTGGTATGACATATCTTCGGACACCAATGTGCCTTCAGCCTCTGCAACTTCATGGCTCCAAGTATCTCTTGTCCACTTGGAGGCTCAAGAAGAGTGACGTCAACATCAAGAAAGAGCTGCTTGACCGAAGCTTTACACTCCCTGAAGCCAACCTCAAAAGCTATGATAGATGTCTTGACAATTTTAAGGGTCATCTTAAGGCTAGTGGTGGTGATTTTGGCTTTGGCTTGTTTGAGTTTGTCCTTGGCTGCCCTTGCCGTAGTAGCGCTCTCTACTATCTTTACCTGAAGCTCCATCATCATGGTCCTCTCCTCATTCAATGAGCACTCCAAACTTGTGATCCTTTCTCAAGCCGTGTAAAGCTCGTTTTGAAGCACTCGATCTTTTTAGCTTTGCCCCACCTGGCTTCTTTGGCTATTTTGGAGGAATCTATGTACTGCTCCAGGGCAGATATCCTTTCTCGAGTGGGAATGAAGCTCGTTTCGATACTAAGCAATTCTCGCAGTTGCGCCCCATGTCTTCTCTTCCACCACCTTGATTAGCTTTTTGCATTTGTCGGCCAACCAAGACCTTTCCACGGCATGTACTTTGGTGTCCAGCCAGATGACCGACCTCAAATGCTTTATTTTTGTTGAAGCCTCATCATAGCTTTTCTTCAACTTTATAAACTTCTATTCAGCTTCAGTAGCCTTTTTCCTTGCTCGACTTGCATCCTTCTCAAGGCTTTCAAGATGAGCCTTAATTAGCAAAGTCATAACCATAGGCAAAGGCTTGATGCGATGGCAAATAGATGCATGCCCACAATGGTTACACTAATCAGACTAGAAACAAGTGCATGCAAAAATAAAAAAGATCAAAGAGAGGCTCGGAGGTGAAAGAATTTTTTTTTTCATTAATGAAAAAGTTTTTCCATTGATAGGTAAAGAAAAAGAAAAGTACAAAATTCAAAGTTCCACGATGTTGGCTTGAGGGTCGACAGAAGAACCCAGGGTAGCATCGGCCAACTACTCAGACTCTTCAGCTAGTAGTGGCGACATCAGCAGCAGTTGAGCTTCAGTAGGGGCAGGCACAGATACTTCAACCATAGGTTCGGGCTATGGTTGCTCCTCAATGACCAGAGAGTCAGGAGTTGGTTGGTTATCATCGGACTCCCCTTCAATCAAAAAAGAGAAATCCAGGTGCAGGTAGTGGGCCAAAACCTTTTGGCAGCAATCCTCTTGCCCGATGATGAAGGCTTCCTCACTGAACTTAATTTTTTTAGTAGAAAACTCTTTCAACCCCAGGAAGGCTTCCACCATCGAGTGACCAACCTTGACAATCTTTTCTTCCATTTTCTTTTCAGCCTCAACAACCTTTGCTTGCGCCACCCACCTCTTCTTCTTTTCCGAGGCCAGATCAATCTCAATGATGCAACCTAGTGTGTAATTATTGGGAAAGACAGAAAAAGATGCATGAAACTAGGATAAAATAGTAAAAAAATAAAGAGAACTCTCTTCTAAAAATTTTTAATCCAATAACTCAAGAAATATGACTATAACGTTGACCTAAAGTGCTTTATTTATAGATAAAAAATTCTAATAAACTTGAACAAGGACTCAAACTAAAAATCCTAATCAAAATAGGAAAAGACTAAGAGACCAACTCATTTAGGATCTTTTGGGCTCCTGTTGATCTATCAAACAGTTGAATTAAGCTTTGAAATTAGCTGTAAATCGTAGGACTCGAAAGAGTTTTCTAAATTAGGATTATAATAGTGATTCTGGCATCGGATTAGAAAGCTATAGCTATTTTAGTGTGATAGTATCAAATCTACAGGATTTGGTATAATCAGTCTAATTTCATGCTCTTTTGGATCTAGTTCATCAAATCTAGATATCTGATCATGATTACATCTATATCATCCTTCCCAGGATAGGAAGAACTCATCCTCGAGTTTGATGTCTCCTCATCCTCCAAAGAATCACCTTAAATTATTTTTTTTTCGATCGACTGATAGATGGCTTGGATATACTTGGCTTTTTCCATAGACTCATTCTTGGAACATGATCCATATGATGTGGAATTTCTCTTTTCGATAGTAGTCATGTAGGCAAATCTTTAGGAAAGACATCAGTAACTCTTGAAGAATAGGATTTACCATGGATGAGATTTTTTACTCTACTAACTCACCCTTTTCTACCATTGCTAAGGAGTAGCCAGTTTCCATTGCCTCCTTCAAATAGGGGTACTTTGTCAGAAGGTTGATGCTAGTTTCTAGATTGGTTTAGGTAGTTCTTCTTCCTTAGGAGCAAATAGGCTCTTTCAAATAACAAGAACCTCTCCACTATCTCCAAATAGCAAAGAATCATCCTTTTCTTCACCTTCCCATCATAGATAGGTTTTTGATCCTCAATAGGCATCTTGTTTCACTACAAAAATTTGAATTATTAGCGATGGCTATATATCGTTGCTAATAGTCCTTCTATCATCGTTAATAGTATAGCTGATGTTAATCCCGTCATAAAAGTCAATCTAAAAAATTTTCATTGTTAAATTTAATTATTAGTGACAGCAAAACTTATCATCGCTAATAAGGCTATTAGTGATGACTTTAGCAACAAAATAATTTCATCATCAATTATTAATTAATTTTTTTTAAATTTTAAAATATTAGTGATGGCATTTTCGTGGCTAATGCCATTGCTAATAACTATTAGTGATCAAAAATATCATCTCTATTTTTTAAATTTTTAAATAAAAAAATAAAAAAATATTAGTGATGGTAATTTGGTCTCTAATATTGTCGCTAATAGTTATTCACGATGGCAATTATGATTTCTAATACTGACACTAATAGTTAGTATAATTTTTTTAAAAAAAATTAATAATAATATTTTTTAAACTCTATTTTAATTAATCATAATGAATTATGAGTCCTAATATCTATTATAATTAAAATTCAAAGATAATATGACAAACAAAAATTAAAAACTAATTATATTACATTAAAAATATAAATTATATATATTTTTATAAGCAATATCAAAAAATATAATATATCAAAAAAAATTAGGCTCGATCCTTGTCATCGTCCTCCTCCTACTTTTCTCCACCAGTTGGTAGATGAAAGTCGGATGTCCGAGCATCCTATAACGAAAAAATACAATAATAGTAGTAAGTTTCAATATGGAGGTGTATTTTTCGATATACTCCAATTCTCGAATAGATTATTTTTACATATTTCATTCAATGATATGGAGCTACCCATCGATTGGATGGTTAGATTGAATTTTTAACATCTAGATCTCCTTCCTGAATTTAAATCTTAATATATGAAATTTCTAAATATGAAAACTTAAAACAAGTAAAAGAGTTTAGTAATATATTTACCTGGTGTGATGGTTGAAATGATGAGCCCAGCTAATCGCATAGCTATGGATCTTGAAGAAGCTCTATAACTGTATTGTAGATGGCATCCAGGAGGCTCTGAGGTTACTGACTCAGAAGCCTTTGCACGACCTCCTCCATGTACACACCGCTCTAGATCTAGAATGTCATGGTCTGTGAGGATGCCAAAGGATATTGAGGTAGTGGAGGATTGAATTTGTGGCCAAATCCTATGACTTAGCTCCTACTCACCCCCCCAATGGCACTGAGCCATCTCTCAAGATCAAGGGAGGGCTAAGAAGATAGGTCGTCACCGTACCTCTCAACAACATATGCCATGTAATACATCTACACAGTTTAGAAATATATTAGTTCTAATATAAAAATTAGATCTTGTAATAACATAATTAGTAAATAAAGTTTGAAGTTCTTACTGCGATCTATCACTACATTTAATCTAAATAATCATCAGTCCTCCTAGATTGGTATGTGGCCTACCACAACTGCAACTGATCTGATGGATGATCCAGCTATCATATCTACAATAAATAAATAATAAAATTAAATTAATTAAAATATACATATAAAAATTTTTATAATTCTAGTAAAGAGTTTTGATATTAATTTCTTACTAGTTTATCGACCTCAACATGTGTGCTAACTGACTAATCAGATCCTGCTGGATGGCCCAATTCTATCGAACCCTCTGTCGCCTACCAAAGTATATCTTGCTACTCCACTGATCATAAAGGAACTACTATATCTTCATCTATATCCAATGATCCATGAAGGACCTCCAGTTCGATGGTGACTGAAAATCAGAGTACTAGATGGCGGACTACCTGAGGCTATAGAGGCCATCTTAGAGCCTCCATGTGGCCACCTCCTCGAAGGTCTGACAGCCAGCCTCCTCATCCTGGAGAGTCTTGAATTGGTAGTACTCCTGCATGATAGAAGCAAGTATGTATTAATATATAATTAAAATATCAACATATCAGAAATTTAAAAATTAAACTAGTTTTGATTTAGCAGAAATATCTTTCAGGCTGCATTGTGAGCTCCAGATAACCAGCTAGAGAACTCATCCCTAGCATCAAGCATCGAATGATGTTGGTAACCACACGAGATACTCCAGACTCTCTAAACATGCTGCAAAATTAATTTTAAAAAATAAATATTAACTCTAGAATGGATAAATTTTAAATATATTAATTAAAGTTGTAGTACTTATGAGTGGCTCTGAATGTGGATGAGCTGTCTATCTTCTAGTTGAGTCGAAGATGCCATGAGCTGAATGAGTCCTCGATGACTCGATGTTTGAAAGTTGATCGCTACTGTATGTAACTATGGGATCACTAGTGACCCCTTGTCATCCGAACCTGAGCCTAAAATATCTAATATAAAGAATATTATATTAGTTAGCAAAAGATAAAATAGTATAAATGAGAACATCTAAAGTGTTAGAGTTTACCATCTGATGTGAGAGGTGCGGAACCATACGAGCTAGCCGCATGATCGCTCTCCCCTTGAGAACTCTGTCCTTAGCTGGAATGGCTCCAATCTCTAGAAGACATGATGTATAATCTCTAAAAATAAAAATAAAAATCAAAGCAAGTAGATAACCTAAAAATTGACTCAAACAAAATATCTATCAACATATGACTAGACAATCAAAATTTAACTCACATATAACAAAGATTGTTAGTTAGCATTTGCAATGTATCGGTAGAAAAATGGTTCTCATCCAGCAGTACATGATAATGTGTTAGTCTACTGGTCCCCTAATTTAGGTGTTGTTCGATTCTCATCTAGCAGTACATGATAATCTTAGTACGTAAAAATATGAAGAAGGCTCATATTTGTCATCGAAAAAATAAGACATTGCAAGTTCCTCTGCACCTTTAACCATGAGGTGGCTGCAAGCGATTGTCTACAACATAACAGACCATCCAAGCTTATCCTGCATTGCAAGTTCCTCTGCATCTTTAATCATGAGGTGGCTGCAAGTAGTTGTCTGCGATATAACAGACCATCCAAGCTTGACCATACAACAACAAGAATAGAAATGCATCACCTCCATTTAGGTGCATCTTGTATAGGCAGTCATCATAGACTCTTCGAGCCCCCAGCCTCCTTGAGTTGTAAACTTGGAGTAAAATTTTTTTTAACAAATAAAATAATAACTTAAAAATAAAATTCATGTACTCATGCAGCCTAGTCGTCTGGCAAGCTTCAAGTCCATAGATGCGGGATGCGCATCCTGACCGTCCCTATTTACAATGATGTTCTTTATTTCTATGATTATGCTTTGTGAATGCTACACTCTTAGTTCAAAAATAGGCTCGTTGTCCTTGTAAGAGATGTGTCAATAGAAAAATGCTTGATAGAGATATAATAGTTATCCATTTATATAAAAATAGATTTATGTCAAACTACAAGCATTGGTACCTGCATGGAGAGATATTGGAGATAATATGCACGGACAAAGGCTCTACTTGTCCAACATATTTGCTGATGTGCAAGAGTTTAATGATGATAAGCTCAAGCAGATGATTAACACATTTGGTAAGTTTGATCGAATTATTGATGAAAATCCATGTAATAACCTTTCAGGTAGCAATCGCCATAACCATGATGGACTATAGGGATTGCTATAGTTATAGCCTTACTTAGTCTCTAGGGGGTAGCAACCCTATAGAGAATAAGCATGGCTATAACCATAGCAATTCTATAGTCCATCATGGCTATAATGATTACTACCTAAAAGATTATTATATAGACATCCACCAATAACCAAATCAAACACACCGAATATGCTAATCATCTACTCAAGCCTGTCACCATTAAGATCTTGCATATCAGCAAGGTCTTGGACAAGTAGAGCCTCCGAAGTCTTTGCAATTGCATCGCATGTCTTGATCCCCATACAGGTAGCAATGCTTGTAGTTTGGCATAAATTCATTCCTATATAAATAGATAACTATTGTATCTCTATCAAGCATTTCTCTATTGATATATCTCTTATAAGAATAACGAGCCCATCCTTGAACTAAAAGTGCAGCATTACCAAAACTATAATCACAAAAGTAAGAAACATTATTGCAAACGGGGATGTTAGAATGTGCATCCCGTGCATGCAAACTTAGAGCATGCTAGATGACTAGGCTGCATGAGCACACTAGAATGGCATCCAGGCAAATCTCATTCTGAAGTTTGGCCCATAAATTTAAAACTAAATAATTTAAATATTATTAATTTAAATTAATTAAATATTATTAATTTAAAACTAATTTAAATAAATTATAATATATATATTAATCAAAAGATGGGTCTATGGTTCCATGCAATGCAATTTTTTTAAAAAGTTAACACCATTGGCCTAAGCACGTAGGGTGCGCGAGGGCTGGATGCCAGTTGGGACCTAAGGTTCGAGCGTGCAGGACACGTCCCGGCTCCATGTTCGTAATGCTGATCAGCACCTTCTCTTGGCTTGAGCATTGGAAGCCAGTTGGAATCCGAGCGTGTAAGGCATGCCTCGGCCCCATGTTTGCAATGCTGCTCAAACCTTCCCTCAGTTCGAGCGCCTTGCATGCTGAGACCCAAGTTTCATACTTCTAATTAAATAAATATTTAATTAATTAATTTTATAATATCTAATTATACTTAATTAATATAATTTAAATAAAAAAATTAATTTTTAATGATAATATTAGCCATCGCTAATGCCATCTTAATAAAAGATAGGCTACCGTATAGAACTGAGGCATAGGCTAGTGCACAGGAATTAAGGCATGAGAAGGCATCGACTGGCGAGCAAGGATTGAGGCTCCGTGATGTGGCCACGGAGCTAATATGCATGCAGATAGGGGCTCAAGGTTAAGCCGGTAAAGCAGGGGCTGCAGGCTAGAGGTGGTGGGTAGGGGTCGTGGGGTCGGGCAGCGGCTCAGAGATGCAGCCATTGAAATAAGGGCCCAGGGATAGGCCTAAGAGAGGCAGGTCGGGTGCAGCTTGGGGAGGAGGCCGGGAGCCCGGGGAGGCAATCATGGAGAGGTAGTCCAGGAGGAGGCGGGAGGCAGCCGGGGAGGGGGGAGGCAATCGAGGGCTCCCAATCGGGAGCTTGGGGAGGCAGCCAGGGGGAGGCAGGCCGTGTGTAGCTAGGGGAAGAAGGTCGGGGGCTTAGAGAGGCAGTCGCTAAGAGGTAGGCCAGGGGGAGGCATGCCGGAGAGATAGGAGGCAGTCGAGGGCTCGCAGTTGGGAGCTCGGAGAGATGACCAATGGGAGGCAGGTCGAGTGCAGTCAGGGGGAGGAGGCCGAGGGCTCGTGACGGTGGTCGAGGAGAGGTGGGCCATGGGGAGGCAGTCGGGAAGGTGGGAGGCGGCCAAGGGCTCATAGTCAGAACCTCAAGGAGGCAACCAAGGGGAGGCGGGTCAGGTGCAACTGGGGAAAGGAGGTCGAGGGCATAGGGAGGTGGACCTGGAGAGGTGGGCTTGGGGAAGGTGAACCAAGAAGGTGGGAGGCGATCGGGGGCTCGTGGTTGGGATCTCGAGGAGGCAACCAAGGGAGGTGTGCTGAGTGTGGCCAGGGGGAGGAGGGCTGGAGAGAGGGGGTGGCAGGAGGATCGGAGGATGGGGCGAGAGGGATGGCGGTGGAGGATAAAAATATAGGGGAGGGTGGAAAAATGAGTGAGTGGTAGGGTGGAAGAAAACGAGGGCACGTGGTGGGGTGAGGAAAAATGATGGTAGAAAGTTTATTAGCGACAGCAAATTACTATCGCTAATAATTTTTTACCATCGCTAATAAATAAACTTATTAGCAATAGCAAAATATCATCGATAATAATTTTATCATTGCTAATAGTTATATTTTAAAATATAATTATTAGCAATGGCATCATACCATCGCTAATAATTTATTTTCATTGGTAATATAACTATTAACGACAGCAATGATACTATCACAAATTTTAATTTTTTTCTATTTTTTCTAAATATGGTATAACATAGTATAATAATCTAAATTATTATCATTAAATTATCATCATATAAAATTATCTCGATCCAATAGTTCTAGCTATGTCGATCAATAAAATTTAATTTCTACTATCATAAACAGCCGCATGATAATTTGAAAGATAAAGATCATCGATGGATCCAAAAATTTACAACAATAATCTCAGTAATATTTGCTGCATGCTATCAAAATTTTATTTCAATCAGACATCATTATCATGTTCAATTTAGTGTAGAATAATTTAGACCATTAAATAAAAAATAAGTGATCAAAAGATCAAACGACATTCGATTAAGATAATTTTTTAGATAAATGATCTTTACTAGTATTTTAATTATTTATATAGTGATGATCATAAAATTCAAACTGTACATATATAAAATCATCAATATTAAGCAGATCTTATAAAAGCATAAATATAATTACTTAAGAACTTTAAGAATGAGTATCAAGAAAAATATAGTTTTAGATCATTCATATACATATTGTTTGAATTTTAAGATCACCACCATATAAATGATCAAAGTAGTAGTAAAGATCATTTATCTAAAAAATTATCTTATAATTGAATGTTGTTTGATCTTTTGATCATTTATTTTTTTATTTAACGAACTAAATCATTTCATACTAAATTGATCATGATAATGATGTCTAATTGAAGTAAAATTTTGATAGTATACAATAAATATTATCAAAATTATCATTATAAATATTTGAATCTATTGATGATCTCTATCTATTATATTATTATACGATTATTTATAACCATCAAAATTAAATTTTATTGATCAACATAGCTAGAACTATCGAATCAAAATATTTTTTTATGATAATATTCTAATAATAATTATCTAGATAATGAATGATAAAAATAAATTTTAAATTTTAAAATTATATCATATTTTAAAAATATATAAAAAATTAAAATTAGCGATGGTGGTTTTGCTATCGCTAATACCGTATTAGCGACGCATTGCTAACTATTAGCGATGAAAAAATCATCACTAATAAATTTAATTTTTTTAAAAAAATAATTATAATTATAATTAAATTAATTAATTATCAATGGCTATTAATGATAACTTAATTTACTATTGCTAATAATTTAAAAAAAAATATTTAAAATTTTTTAAAATATATATTTTTAAATTATTAATATTAGCAATAACTTTCACCATCGCTAATAACATAATTACATCCCTAATAATCCAACAATCAAATTTTAAAAAATAAAATAAAATTATTTTTTATTAGCAATGGTAAAAGACCATCTCTAATAATTATCTTTCATTGCTAATAATAATAAAATCTAATTAAAAAAATAAAATTACTTAATATTAGAAATGACTAATTATCATTTCTAATACTATTGCTAATATCTATAATGATGGCACAGCCGTCGCCACTTTCATCTCTAATAACTATTAGCAATAGCTAAACTCCATCATTAATACCTTCGGTAAAAAATGTTATTAGAGACAGTAAAATTGCCATCTCTAATTCGATCGCTAATATTTATCATTAGCGACAGTAAAAATATCGTCGCTATTATCCATCGCTAATACTCTATTTTCTTGTATTCTCTTTTTTCGACCAGTAACTGCTTTTCAGACTATCCAGTAGACTTTTTATACTATTTCATCGATGCCCAATCTCATCACATTTATAACACCATAGGGTAGGAGATCCCACTAAAGTTGTCTTCAAGGATCTCATATCTATAGCACCATGAACAGGACGGGTAGGAGCTGTATTGCACCATACATCCCTTTGAATCTTTGGTGCTTGGTTGCTTCGTAGGGGAGGATCAAATCTAGGAATAGGCCTTCATCGTAATCGATCCTTATTGACTACAGCACAGTGGTATGCCTCCTTGACCATCCATAGGATGTGGAGCCTTAAGGTGTCCTAGATATGCTACTGTAGGCTACCAAGGTATCTTGCGACCATCTATTTCTTGCTCTCCACTAGGTCATTTCTTGCAATAAGTTGATAAAATTCTTTCATGTATTCATCCATGGATCTTAGATCTTGCTAGAGATTTTGCAGGCACTGGTATAATGTGGTACAATGTTTGCATATAATTGAAGAGCAAAAATTGCTTCCTTAATGTCTTTTTCATCTTCTTCCAATCTTGAATTTTAGGCTTGCATTTATGCTTTCTGATTTTTATCAATTGCTACCACCAAGTAGAAGCATGTAGCATTAATTTTAAGGTGATAAGCTTTATCTTTTTGTCATCAAGTATCTCCTTATATTTGAAGATGAACTTGATCTAGTCTAACCAATCAAGAAACACCTCCATTTATAAACTATCCGAATATTAGGATAGATCTACTCTGATGGAGTCGAACTAGTGGATTGATCATTTGAAAGAATTGGAATGACCTTCACACTGATTGATGGAAATATTCCAATGAAAGAGATTCTCAAAATCTGAAGCATCTTCCTCAAATCTATGATCTTTGGGTTTTGTCTTAGATATCGCATCGCGATGTTCCAACTATGTAAGATGCATAGTCTGATCCATCACTTATCTCCTCAAATCTTCACACTCTAACATCAGATCTGATTTCATCACAGAATGCCACTTGATTTGTAGGTTGGTTCTTTTTGCGACCATCACCCGCTATCTAGACTACCAAAAAGAATCACCATCAAGAATCACAAAGCTCTAATACCAACTAATGCAGCCTAGTACGATATTTGTTGGGAAAGAGAGAAGTAGATGTACAAAACTAGGGTAAAATGAAAAAGGAAAAAAAAACTCTCTTCTAAAAATTTTAATTTAATAACTCAAGAAATCTGACTACAATGTTGACCTAAAGAGCCTTATTTATAGATAAAAACACTTTAACGGACTTAAATAAGGATTCAAACTAAGAATCCTAATCAAAGTAAGAAAAAATTAAGAGACCAACTCGTTTAAGATTTTTTGGACTCTCGTTAGCCTATCAAATAGTTGAATTAGGCCCAAAATCAAGACTCAAAAAAAGCTTTCAAAATTAGGGTCATAATAATGATTCTGACACTAAATAAGAAAATTATGATCGTTTTAATGTGATAGTGTCAAATTCATAGGATTTGGTATAATTAGCCTGATTTTGTATCCTTTTGGATCTGGTCCATCAAATTTAGGTACCTAGCTGCAATGACATCTGCATCACTCGGCCTTGCCTAGTGCCTTCTTCAAGCGCTTGACCTCAGCCTCAGATGTCATTATCATCGACTTAGCCTTGGTCGCAGCAGCTTTTGCCTCCTTACACTTCTTCTATGCATTGGCGGGTCCCACCCAAGCTGCCCTTGTTGCATTAGTAAAGATGGTGATATAATGGCACAACTGCACAAGAAAAGCAAGTCAAAAAAAAGAAGAGAGAGAAAATAAACCCACCCAAAGAGTAGAGACAATGACCTCCCTTTGTTAGCCACTAAAGCATTGCCCCTCCATCCTGTCCAGATCATCAAGAAGGAGCATTCCTTTGAGCAGGTCATGGGCGACCTTCCAATTTTTGAATAAAAGGGGTAGCGCAAGTGATGACGAGCCAGACCCAACAACTGAGGCCTTGGCAGAGGCTAAGCTAGTCATTTTGGCCCGAGGACTAGTTCAATGACTTCCAATTTGGGAGGTGAGAAGCATAGCAGAATTCATAGGCCGAGTTGGAGCCAGGATGGCCAAAACTACTTCAGTCGCTATGGAGGAGACCAAAGAAGAGGATGACTTTGGCCTGACCTCCATGACTTTCTGCTTGTTTTGGGCCCCGAGCATGGCTAAGGTCTTCCTCTTCTTCACCATATTCTTCTTCAATTCTTCAAGCTCTTTAGATCTCATGTCTGTAACAAGTTGAAACAAATCAGAAATGAAGGAAGAAAGAAGTGAGGAAGACAACTAAACCGACTATTACCTCTAGGGTCGATCGGGCTTAGACCTACATTAAAAATAGTCTACTCTGATAGCAACTGCTTCAAGGAGGGATCTTATACTCCTATAGTATTTGGGAGTGCTCCAAGTCCTCCTTCCCTAAGATCAGGATCTCTTTCGTAATAGAGTCCCTTGGCCGACCTCAGTGTAGAATTCTTTAGTTCTCAATGGGAGGACTCGAGATAAATAAAATCATTCTTTCCATCCATGGACTGAGATAGGAGCCTCTTTTATTAAAGCAAGAACCCACCTTTGAGGGGAGATATACCACCAACTCTCAAGATGTAGATGACTTTTGACAATAAAGAAAGATCGAAAGTGAGGAATGGACATCTGAATTTTAGCCAAGAAACAAGTAGCCAAGAAATCAATAATAAAACGAGATGAGTTTGGGAGAAGGTAGCACAAAGACATTCAAAAAATGGAAGAGTTCTATGTTGAAAAGGTGAAGGGGCAACCTGAGCTTAGCCTAAAGTGCCTCATCATAGAGCCCGAGTCGGCCTAAGGGAGGATTATAGATCCAATCACTAGGTGATAATCATTATAAATTTATAAATAAAAATATTTATATATATTAATTAGTATTTATTTAAAAAAATTGATATTTTTATTAATATTTTATAGGAAATAAGCTAACCAATGCGAAGAGCTCAATTTTTTGGTTCAAACGAATCAAATTTGATGAAAATCGGAGCTAAATTAAAAAATTATGAAAATCAGAAGTTTAAAAAAATAAAATAAAAATAATAAAAAAATAAAAAATAAAAATCTACCAGCTGAACTGACCGGTCCAGCAAGAACCGGTCTAGCAAACTTGACTTGATCAATCGCAGCCCACACGCTAGAGCCAGGACCAATGCAAGCCCATGCGCGTGGAAAATGGCATGGCCTAGCTCCCTCCTGCCCATGACATCGCCCTGACGCCAGCAAACTGTGTGGTCCATGGTGGACTGCATGCTGAGTCAGTAGTTAAAGGATCCACAGAAAAATCCATGCCGCTCATAGGGATTTTTTCATCATTTTACCTGATGCGGCAGGCGACGATTGGTATGGGTTTTCACAGCATTCGGTCCATAGGGTCCATAGAAATTATGAGGCACCATCAGATGGCTATCAGCTCTCCTGGTCAGCATCCAACGACGGAGAAGGTTTTCTAGTTTGACTCAAACATTCTCAGGCCCTGAAGCATGATCCGATGACTCTCAACGGTGCTAGTCACCATCCAATGATGGAGATGAGTTTCGATTGTGATCAGGAGTTTGCAAAGCAATCCCAAGCACGATTTGATGGCCTATAACGCTTGATGAAGATGATCTAATGGCCAAAAACAAATCCGGGTATCAATCAGATGCTATGCGATGGTTTTTTATGGTTTTTTATTCATTCGATCATAGATCGATGGCTAGGAAGCTATAGGTCCATTAAATTTTTTCCAAACTCATATTTGACATCGTGAAGAACTCAAAAATCCCTGTGTCTTCCTTTATTTAAGCTCTTGTTATGCCAAACCTGAATAAAGAGCCCCCTGTGGGGGATTAACCCTCCAAAGCTCCTCCTCTCCTCTCTTCTTCTTTCTTCTTTTTTTTTTCTTTCTTTTTCTTTTCTTTTTATTTATCTAGGAGATTTGAATATGCTAAAAGCTATAAGGATCAAATCCATATACGGCTAGAGGTCCCGTATCCAGAGAAGTAAGAAAAGTCTTCAGCATGAGAGTTTATAATTTAAATCTTATTTTTTTATTAGATAATAAAATTTATTTATCTTCTACATGCCTTTCTTATTTATGCTTTAATATTTAATTTTTTATTATTTATATCTAAGAAAATAGATCATGATCGTAGATAGATATGGTCTATACTTAGATTAGAATAAATTATAATAATTAATTAAATTTATGTTCATGTTCTTTGATTGCATGATCTAAATAATCTATATCTATGAGATGGATCATGATCATGTTAGATATGGTCCATGCTAGATAAAATAGGTTATGTTAGAATCAGATCAATGAAACATACATCTCATAAGATTGCATGTGACAATAAAAAGATTACATGAATCAATTATAAATTTAAATGATGAAAGATGGAACTAAAATTCTAGATAATTTATCTTCTTATTCTTAATTAATGCTTAAACCCTAATTAATTAAGTATTTATTTTTTATTTTAATTTGCTAAAATTTAAATTAATTCTCTTTAATTTAAATTTTTGCTTCATAAATTAATTTAAAATTTTGTTTTTTAATTAAATAAAATATAACTTAGCTTTCAATCTTCGAAAAAATTGACACTTGACTCACCACTATCCTAATTAATAATAAAATTAATTTTAATTATTATTTATTATTATAATGATAAGCATCAAATTTTTGTTGCTATTACCAAGGATTATAGCATGGTTGCTTCAATTAATTAAAAATTAATTAGTTAATTTAAAAAATAAATAATAATAATAATAATAATAATAAATAAATAAAATTATTATTTTTTTAATTTTATTTAGCTATTATTGTCTTTCATAATTGATTTATTGCTTTATATAGTTTAAATTAATTTATTATTTTTTAAGACTTAATCACTTAAATTTATTTTTTTTGCAAAACCACACAATCAAAAAAATTTAAAAAAAAATCTATAAAAAGATAAAATCATAAATCCTTAAAAAATCACTGACATCTCATAATACTTAATTAATCTAGTGTAACCATACATATAATATAAAATTAATTTTTAACATGTTTGGACACCTTGCTTTATTTATATTGCATATTCATAATACACTTTAAGGATATAATCTATTAAATAAGATAAGATAAAAATTTGATCATCCTTCCTTAGCCCACAAACCATCATCCTTCATATTATATTAACCTAAGTCTTTAACTTAAAATCAATTAGACATTGGTCCTTAAGGATATTCGAGCTCATTAGGACAAGAAATCCTAAGAGTTGGACCAGATTAGGATTAGTTGGCTTGACTAATATTTAAGGCAAGTGGTTCAGAAACTGCATTACGAAAGGTGGTTACTTAATTGATTCTATTAGCTTTCCTAATCAAGATAATTGGTATTTAAGAAAAGTAACGGAGGGACTCCTACCGATCTTACACTTATCTAGCCAGTTGAATAGCTGATTCTTTACTTGAAGAGCTTAAAGGTGACCTTAGCTATTAGGAGCTGTCTAGATCTAGGTTAACCCTAGGATAGAGAGTCCATGCTTGATTAACTTGATTATAATAAATAACAAATACTAAATTAATTTTTTGTATCTATCATCCTTAGATCTAGGATCCTCTAGGCTCTCATCTTTAGAATTCTCTCTTTTCATCTTTTTTTTTATTCTTTAAAAATAAAATAAAATAAAATAAATAATAATTAGAGATAAATTTTTATGCTAAGCTATCCAGTAAAGTAGATCATCTAAAAGCCATTAGAAACTCTTTCTATTCATCTTTTCTTCCTGCATAACAAGTTTGTGCAATATATTCGAGCTCTATCCACTATGCAAGTGAATGTCCACTCTGATTTTCTGAGTATATATATAAGCAAGTTTATCAAGATTAAACCTAAATAGCCTACAGATCAGGAAATAATGTATACTTTAACATTTATAATCTAGGTTGGGAGACTCAACCAAATTTTTTGTGGCAATCACAATCAGTGATTACCTCAATACCACAAGGACCTATATTCATGGATACACATTATGATATCTCCTATCCATAATATCAATCTTCTCTAAATAACAATGAGTCAACTTTTGAAGAGAGGATTCAGCAAGCATTAAAAAAGTTAGAACTTAACAATCAGACTGTCCAACAGATCTTTCACTCCTGTATGCAAAATTATAAAGAACTAGAGAAGCGAGGGCTTACATTCAATCAGTAGGAGGAAAGAGAATTACCTAGTTAGCCTGATAGTGATCCTGAGGGATTATACCTGACTAAAAATTTTAATATCCTTATAACTTTTTCTAAATAATTAATTCAAACTCTCGAAAATAATATAGTCATAGAATAACCTAGCATAACCAAAAAGATCCTCTTAGACCATATAACTAAGATAGTAAAATATAGGAAAGAACCAGAACGGTGGGATGGATCAAATCTATCACCTTACTTACCTAAGGACCCATTTTCAAGAATCATAGAATCACCCATCCTTTTTAACAGGAAAGAAGAATAAACTGATGAGATGATGGATTTAATAGAGACTTTCCAAGAATCATAAATGAATAACATAATAGAGGAAGCTACATCCATAATTCTTTTTTAAGATTCATTAAATCTCTATTTGGCACATTTTAAGATGGATGATTTCGATGATGATGGTATAATATAGAAGTTAATGACCAAGTAGATACACCCTACCTTAAAATCATCCTACTTTGATTTGAAAAACTTGAGCCACTATCTAGCTCATCAATAGCTTTCTTGTTAGAACTACCAACTATTCTATAATTAAAATCACTTTCTAATAAATCTACTAATACCAGTGATACCTACCTAGGAAGACCAACTTGTAGATATTTTAAAAGCACATAAAGAAGCCATAGGATAGGATATTGTTGATATAAGAGATAATGATTTTAAATCTAATTTTTTATATTCGACACTACTTTCAAGGATGATCTTCAAAATTTATCTATAATATTAAAATAATGTATGAAGGTAGATTTAAAATTAATTTAAAAAAAGTGCCATACTTTAGATCAGAAAAAGTTGAAGCCAATATATATCTGACCCGAGATAGGGAGTGGGGTAAATCAGGCTATAGTTGAAAAAATTTTTAAACCACCATCCTTAATTTTGGCCCAATAAATACAATCTCTTTCTGGTTATAAAAATTATAATACTCTTAAATTCTAATATAACATGCTTGCTCAATATACTTTATTGATTGGGGCTAAATCTAATCATCATAGAGTATTTCATAAATGTTTTTCTGCCACAATAACTAGGCTTCCTGATTGATCCTATCTTTTTAAAAACCTGAAGGATGTGCTAAAGTTGTTTATACCTAAAACTCTTTTATAGGGTCTGGATAAAAATGTTAAACTTAGCGCTTACTGGGAGGCAACCCAGCTTTAGCTTTTGCTATTGAATTTTTTTTTTATTTTTAGTGTACTTTTCTTTCAAGACTAAGTTGGAAGAAGAACTACAAATCCATGCTGAATGAAAAATAAATAAATCTCAGACCGAGCCGAGAACCATATTAAGCAAGGTGAACTTTTTTTTGTTATTTTCTTTTCACATATCATACTCTAATTCTCTCATCCATTAAGGACAATGAAAATTAAGTTTAAAAAAGAAATAAAATAAAATAATTAAAGTTCTTGAGTATAGTAATAATTAGTCTTATGTACCTGATTTTGTGTCGATTTAAAGTTTGTCAAGTATTTTAATTGATGATTGATTAATAGTCTAGAGAATTTTTGAAATACTAGGGACTCAATTATTAAAAAAACCTAATAAATGGTCAAGTTTAGAATAGAATAAATTTTTAAGTGATTCTAAAATCTTCTTCTAGCCTATATTCAATAAAAAATCTACTTTATATGGATATGAGTAAAAAAATTAAAAAAAATTAAAAAAAGTAAGTTCTAAATATTGATCTTTCATCGAGTAACTAGATCCCTTTATCTAAGTAATGTTATTCGCATAAAAAAAAATAGACAATATGAAGAAGCTTGTTATATAGCTTGTTTTAATTCTATAGTCTATTTAACTCAAGTCAATAAGTCCAAGAAATATTCTACACCTAATGTCCTAGAGCCAACTAGTTTGGGAGTTATTGGTCAAAAGGTCACTACAAGAGTCAGATAGAAAGCATAAGGAGTTAAAATATTGCACTGGCTATAAAAAAACTAAAAAAAAAACTCTAGCTCATACTAAAGATAGCAGATTTAAAGAATAAAGATGGAAAAATAATCAAAGAAAAGCTCTAAAATTTTTATATGTTCTTCACTTAATCATTATTTGGGATGAAATTAATAATCTAATGATGTATCTCTTAAATCTCTGACCAGGTATCAACTAACCTTAAGATGATCTGAAAAAAACTTTCACATCTTATCGAGTTGGTATATACTTCTTTTTTTTTTACTCAAGGACGAGTAAAACTCAAGTTGGGGGGTGTGATAATCATTATAAATTTATAAATAAAAATATTTAAGTATATATTAATTAATATTTATTTAAAAAATTAATATTTTTATTAATATTTTATAGAAAATAAGCTAAGCAATACGAAGAGCATAATTTTTTGGTTCAAACGAATCAAATTTGACATAAATCGAGGCTAAATTAAAAAAGTTTTGAAGGCCAAAAGTTATAAAAAAATAAAAAAATAAAAATCGGCTGGCTGGACCAGTTGGTCTAGCGAGAACTGGTCCAATAAACCTGGCCCGACCAACCATGGCCCATGTGCCAAAGCTCAGACAAATGCAAGTCCACGTATGCAAAAAATGGCCCGGCCTAACTCCCTCTTGCCCATGACGTCATCCTGACGCCAGCAAACCATGCAGTCTACATTGGACTGCGCACTAGGTCAGTAGGTGTAGACCTTTAAAAGATCCACAAAAAAACCCACATGGCTCACAAGGGTTTTTCCATCATTTTATTTGATGCGGCAGGCAATGATTGGTGTGGGTCTTCACAACATCCAGTCCACAAGGTCCATAGGAACACACCATCCAACGACTGTCAGCTCTTCCGGTTGGCATCCAATGGCTAAGAAGGTTTTTCGATTTGAATCAAACATTCTCAAGCCTTGAAGCACGATCCAACAGCTCTCAGCGGTGTCGGTCGCCATCAAATGGCGGAGACGAGTTTCAATCATGATCAGGAGTTTGCAGAGCAATCCTAAGCACAATCTGATGGCTTGTAACCCTTGATGAAGATGATCCAATGGCCAGGAACAAATTCAAGTATTAATCAAATGTTATGCAATGGTTTTTGATGATTTTTGATCCATTCAATCACAAATCGACGGTCAGAAAGTTGCAGGTCCATTGAATTCAATCCAAACTCATATTTGACATCATGAAGGACTCAAAAATCCTTATTTCTTCCTTTATTTAAGTCCCTATTATGCCAAACCTGAATAGAGAACCCCTGTTGGGGATTAACCCTTAAAACCTCTTCCAAACCTCTACTTCTCTTCTCCTCTCCTCTCCTCTCTTCTTTCTTCTTTCTTTCTTCTTTCTTATTTTTCTTTTTATTTATCTAGGAGATTTGAATATACCAAAAGCTATAAAGATCAAATCCATATACAGCTAGAGGTCTCGTATCTAGAAGAGTAAGAAAAGTCTTTAGCATGAGAGTTTGTAATTTAAAATTTTTTTTATTAGATAATAAAATTTACTTATCTTTTACATGTCTTTCTTATTTATGCTTTAATATTTAATTTATTATAATTTATACCTAAGAAGACAGATTGTAATCATAGATAGATATGATCCATGCTCAGATTAAGATAAATTATAAGAATTAATTAAATTTATATTTATATTCTTTGATTATATGATCTAAATAGTCTATGTCTATGAGATGGATCATGATCGTATTAGATATGATCCATACTCGGTAGAATAAGTTATGTTAGAATCATATCAAAGAAACATATATCTCATAAAATTACATATGATAATGAAAATATTACATGAATAAATTATAAACTTGAATGATGAAAGATGGAACTGAAATCCTAGACAATTTTTTTTCTTATTCTTAATTAATTCTTAAATCCTAATTAATTAAATATTTACTTTCTTTATTTTAATTTTTTAAAATTTAAATTAATTTTTTTTAATTTAAATTTTTATTTTATAAATTAATTTAAATTTTTATTTTTTTAATTAAATAGAATATAACTCAGCCTTCAATCTTTGAGAAAATCGACATCTGATTTACCACTATCCTAATTAATAGTAAGATCGATTTTAATTATTATTTATTTCTGTACAACAAACATCACTAGATCCTAGCAACTCGAGCTTAAATTCAAAGAAAATTCCGATCTAAGCTCAGATTAAATTTAAATCATCCAAGTCTAGGACAGACCTAAAGGTGCCAAGCATGAAGATCAGCCCAACCTCACGTCTGATAATAGACTTTGCCGAATCTCCCCCCGAGGAGAAGGAAGACCCTAAGGACCAGTTCCCGGCCAAACTCCATGAGTCAGCCATGGGGAAGCATAGAAGGATCAAGAAAGCAAAAAAGAAAGGGGGGAAGCAGGACTATGAAATTGATATAAACATGAAAAATAGAAATAAAAGATGAAAGAAATGAAAGACAAGCAATGTGGGTGATAAAAAGGTGAGAAAGGACCAACCAACGGGCATGCAGATGATTGAAAAAGATTGAAGGAAGTGACAGACCAGAGAGAAATTGATGGTGACCGAAATGATGAAGGAACACAGTAAGAAAGCCTCTAAAAGGATCTGGAGGGAGCTCTGACATGCTAAATAGAGGTAGAAGAAAGAAGGAGAGAAGGAAACCAAAAAGCATAAAGACAAAGGGTACATATGCTTTTTATAGGCATAAGGCGATAATTGCAAAATAGATGCCGTATCATCTCTAACCATTTAATTGCCACCAGCTGGTGCTAGATGATTAGTTTAAAGTAGCTGTTAGACATCTCATTTTTAAAAGGATGCGCTTGGAACAGCACATGCTGCCTTTCGAATTCAACGTCCTCGAGTAACACTTCTAGTCATGATTGCCTTGCATGACTCTTCACCTCAGCCAAAATTTGTGGATGCATTGTTTCAGCTGAAAGGGTATTACTACACGTCTTCAGCACTCCCGACTTAGCTTACTTACTTCATCCAAACCAATTCAAGCTCAAACTCGAGAGTAAGAGATATGTGTTAGGAATAATATCAACCATACTAAAGATCTCAAGACTTCAGATACCATTAATCCCAACTTTCTAATCAATCTCTTTTGGATAAGAGCTTTGATGTGAATTCCAAGAAAATATCAACCACCGATCCATCATCGGTGGCTGACTCCTTGTTAATCACCAATCACCAATCCCTCATCGGCATCCGTTGATCCCTTATGATCAATCTCCGATCCATAATCAGCCACCGATTCTTTGTTCATCTCCGATCTTTTGTCGACTTTCGATCTTCACTACAGGCTACCAGCTTCTCGTCAGCCTTGTACCCATCAACCGTCAACATCTTTGGATCACCACCGATTCCTCATCGATATCCGACCTCTCCTCAACCGAAAACCCCTGGATGATCACCGATCCCTCATTGATTACCAATTCCTCCAGGATTGTTGGTCTCTCAACCACTAACCTTTCCTATCAGCCGTCGATCCTTCTTTAGCTACTGACCTTAACTATTGGCTTCGGCTTATCCACCTCGCCAGCAGCCAAAGTATCCACCAATCTAAAGTCTCTCATTCAAATCTATTATGATTTGGAGATCCCACATCTCTTTCAAAATCAAGTGACTATTCTCAATAGCTGGCCACGATCTAAATAAGGTAGCCATAACTATCTCATATGAGAATTTTGGCCACAAATCTTGCCACATCTCATCCTAATCGATCAGGATAGACCTTAAATAATGTCTTATGAACGTCTCCCACCTCTATCTATAAATAGAGGCCAGGGATGCTAAGGTAAGCCAACTCTCTCTCTCTTTCTCGCATGCTTTTTTTCTACTATTTCAAAAATTCTGACTTGAGCATCGAAAAGTAATCAACTCCGACGAAAATTTTTTTGTAGATCTTTCCGTTAGAAGACTGCCGTCACCATCCCTCTCCAACCATTCTGGCTAAAATCAGAATTCTGCAGCAGCATATCCCTGTAAGGCGCTCATCTTGCTACAAAAAAAGGCTTCAACAATTGCACGTGCATCGTTAGGCTGGCTACAAAGCCTAGCATCCCATGGGTTGGTAAACATCAAATACGAATGGCAAATCCATATCCATTTTTATGGATTAGATATGATTACGATATGAATATTAACTTATATTTATATCTAGATAGGTTCAGATACAGAAATAAATCAGGATAGAGACTATCCTCCCTACTTTGGTCCTTAAAGGTGAAGCACCATTCTGTTAAGGATTCACTTGTACCCATCAACGAGATGCCATCCTGAATTATGTTATATAATAGTAGAAGAAACATGTTATAAGAACTATAGAATTCATAGTTATTTTGTGCGATTGACGGTTAAAAGCTCTTCAGAAAAGAATCAGTAGTACTGAATGCAGTCTTAACGATTATTCCTAAATTGGTGGTCGACACGCCACCCCAATTCGTGAGTCATTTCAATTGGCCATGGGAGCGTTAAGTATCTTGGTACGATTGCTTATGGTAGATATGCCGGTCGAGTGGCCCGACATGGACCTAAACCACTAGTCCAGGCCCAGTAGGCTCCACATAAACCCAAACACATTGGGAAAAAAAAATGTGTGGTCATTTTCGCACTTTTATTCCTCCAACTCGTTGATATCCTTTATCCAGCTACCAAGCTAACAAAATTAAATGCCCTCATGTAGATGGACCATGCATCTAGCTCCCATACTCCATACAAACACTACAAAGCGAGAAGACTCTTATAAAAACTTTTGCCGGTTTTCTTAGGAATGGCAAAGCTAGGCATCTGGCAAATTATTGAGCACCGAGAGAAACACGAGGGGGGCCGCAAGTCACGATCAAAAAAAAGTTAATTGGTATTTACCTCAAAAAAAAAAACGTGAGAATAATAATCCTCTCTTGGCGTCCTTTCAACGTGGGGGGAGATGATTCCCATTGGCAATACCAACCTTAGTATCTCTCATAAAAAAATTGCAGGGTGGAAATGAAACATTCGATCCCTTACAGATACAGGAACCTTTCTCTATTCTATATTTTTGTTCATTCCTATCCATTCTGTATCTTATATGCATAATCTTCTCTAGCACTTATAGAGAAAAAGTTCAGAGCTTTTGTATGGGACCACTCATCTTATTGCCAAAGAGCTTCATTTTATTTCATAATAAATTATTTGTGAACTTAAGGGTGTGGGTGGACTGGGCTTTCATTTACGGTAGATAGATAGCAAACTCTATTGCAAGTTAACAGACGGTCTCATATTACATCATTACACTTTGCGGGCACGACTAGTATACTCTAAATATAAGTTTCCAGGATCTTGGCTATCTTACAGAAAAACTAAAAGATGCTCATTTGTATGGGCCAACACTAGTCGCCTATGGCAAAAAATTCAGCACTAGTTTCTTTAGATAATTGGAAATGACAAAGCTATCAATGTGTTTAGGGACCCTTGGATTTCTACCATATTGTTAAGCTAATGGCCCACTTATATTAATGTTAATCTGGATCTCTCTAGTTTAACAGTTTAAGATTTATTATGGTAGACAAAAAATAAGACATTGACCAATTGGTTAGATTTTTCCATGCTGACATAATGACCTCTATATGCCGAACTCTTATTGCGCAAGGTTTGTGGTTTGATCAGTATGGATGGTGTAACTTTAAAACTGATTATATCTTAATTTAGGACATGTATCAGATCCTTACAATGCATCACCCTGATTGCTGATACAGATGAGTTTAATTGGACGTGGAAGTTAGAAGTCTCTATGATCGCGAAATAATTTTGGTACAAGCTTCTATGGCTGAAAATTCCATACAAGGTGTTTTGATCCGAAGGGGTCTTCAGCTGGATGAAGCAATTTATTATGATCTTGATGATAGCATAGAGGGTGTCAACATTTTATGATGGCATGTCCTTTTTCTATATAGTGCTGGAATCAACTAGCTTCTTTGCCGACGTCCGCTTGATTATCCAGTGCCATGGACGGATAGAATAGCAGGAGATATATATATATGGCATCTTAGAATCAGATTGATCG
Source organism: Cocos nucifera (assembly GCA_006176705.1). Classification (NCBI taxonomy): domain Eukaryota; kingdom Viridiplantae; phylum Streptophyta; class Magnoliopsida; order Arecales; family Arecaceae; genus Cocos; species Cocos nucifera. The sequence continues at coordinate 90,649 of QRFJ01003584.1, forward strand.
AATTTGGATTCAGATTCGATCAGATCAAAATTTTATAATAAAAATTTCATATCAATGATTTAAACTGTTGAATATGATCTATCATCTTAAAATTATTTATACATAAAAATCATATAATTTTAGAGATTTTAAATTTATGTATTAAATAGTCAAAAATTAGATAATTTAAATAAAATTAAATTAGATATATCTTTTTATCATTTGATGTATAAATTAAGAGTTTTTAAATTTTATATTTTTTATATATAAGCAATTTTAAGATAATAAAATATATTTAACCATCTGAATCATAAATATAAAATTTTTATTATATATATATATATAGAGAGAGAGAGACAGAGGTGAGCCATCAGCATTTTATTTATATGCGCGCGCGCGCATACGGAGGTGAGCCATCAGCACCTTATGCATATGCGCGAATGCACACGGAGGTGAGCCATCAGCACTTTTGTTGCCCGCCGAGACAACTTTAGTTTATATCTCTTTGCAGGCTGCAGCATGCAGCATTAAAAAAAAATAAAGAACAAGACTCCAAAGATTGGGGAAGAGACAAACCTGCCAATGTGTTTTTGATACCTTTGTTTTTTTGGGGAGTCGTAAGCTAAGATAATACTTTTTCGGACGACCGTGGGCTACGACAACTTAAATTAACATGTGCGCACGTCCTCGGAGATTTTGGGCTGGGACCGTAGAAATGTACGAACATCTCGACTAGTTTGCATCGAAAAAACCTTAGTCCAGAATGCGAATACGGGCGCACACCGCATACCACCGGTCGAGGGACCACGCGATGCCCAGTCAAAATATATTAAAAAAACGATGGTCCCACGAGCGATTTTCGCCTCCAGGCTGTTTTTGGCTGTGGATCCGTCTCCCCATTCCCATTTCGACGAGAAACAATTGCATGCGCTAGGTGCAATTTGGACCATGGAAATCCCACGGTGGATAACACGCCACGTTATTACCCGTTTTTTACCGTATGTATGTCCCGCGATTTGCTCTGATTGACTTACACTTGGTGCATGCAATAATCTTTTTTATTTTTGACCGGTCTTCTTGCTGCCAAGCCTAACACGAGGGGCCTATTTCATCCCCCTCTCAAAGCTCTCTCCACCAATTTTCCCTCCCTTTCTCTCCATATTCTTCTCTTCTCCTCTCTATCTTCCCTCTTTATCTCTTTCTCTACTTGGACTCACCATGCCTTATATTGTCAGAATTGTGATTGATGATTACTGCACCACATTGGAGTAAGGTATCAACTCTCGATCTCCTCCTCTATTATTTTTTCTGCTTGATTTTTATTCTTGCAGCCAGAATCTCATAAAAAATCATGAATAAATTATTTTGAATCCTCTTTTTTTATATCAATCTCCATACTTCTCTCTCATCTTGGTTGCCATTGATACCGATTCATCACCGTCTTGACCTCCCGCTACTCCACCTCAACCCTTCTTTTGTCATTGATCCTCGGATCATAACTATTGTCGATCTCTATGGCCTTCGCTTTTCCTTATTCTTAGGAGGGACAGCCTTATATCCTCTTGTTCCATCAAGATTTTAAAAAAAAAAAAAACAAAAAGAGAAAGAAGAAGAAAAAGAAAAACTAGAAAAAAATAAAAATAAGAAAAAGGAGAAGAGCAAGAAAATTAAAAAAAAGAGAGAAAAGATAGAGAAATAAAAAAAAGGAGAAAAGAGAAAAATAATAAAGAAATCACATCTTCTAGTTGATCTTTCTCTCTCGGCTTAACTCATAGTCTTACTGTAGACCCTCTAGATGGACTCCATAGATTCTAAACCAGTGTCGTAGAGATCATTTGGACTAACTTTTTTAATCTCTTTCTCCAATTTGGATTAAAGTCAGATCAAGTTCATTTTGGTCCTTAAAGCTTCCTATTTCATTTTTAGATTTTTAAAAATAGTTAATGTAAATTAATCTATTTATAAAATAGTTTTGGATATGTGTAGCCAATTTTTTCATTTGAATATAGTAATCTTTGGATGAACTGAGGTAAATGAACTTGATATAAACATTATAGATTTTGATTTAATGATCAACTTTATGTTATGTGAAGCACAAAAATATAAATTATATTTTATATAATTATCTCTATATTTAAATTAAAAAAAAAATCAAGCATATGAGTACAAATGATTCATATCTGATAGCATTGCATTTTTTTTACTATGAATGAATTATATATGAATTATGATTTGAAAAAGTGCATGGTACTATGAAAATTATATATTATATATTTTAAACTTTCATGATGCTATTTAATATTTTCAACTTATTTGTATATATATAATTTATGAAAAATATAAAAAATTTTATGAGCTCTTAGATAGCTATGATTGTCCCTATTGGGCCATCAATATCCTGAAACTACTATCCAATGAAAATGGCCATCTGCCAACGGATTAATGTGGGCACTATGAAAATGATCCCATCATAGGTTACAGAGATTATAGCACAAAAAATCTGTAAGCATTGTATAATAGAAAATATAGCTAAATGATAAATATTTGATGATTATGAATGTTTTAAATTGCACTCAAAATTAACTTTATGAACTTACATGATTTATGCTTATATAATTACACTGTTATAATATAATTTTTTATATTTTTATAAAATGCTTAATTTTACTGTAAAACTTACTTTCTAAATGGTACATTAAATCATCTAAAAATTTATGCTTGATCTAGTAAGTGATGTATGGTCACTTATTGAGCTATGAAGTTTATCCTTTTCTTTGTTCCTTTCAGATGAATAAGGCTACTAGAAGCAAAGAGTGATAAGCTAAGCAAAGATCGAGATAATAAACTTCAAAACTAATAGTGCACTAATAATAAATAGATTTTGACTATGAAATAATAAGTTTGTATATTTGAATGTTTAGTTTAGATGTTTTGTACCTGCATCTCTTTACTTAATAAATGAAAAGAAAATTTTAGACTATATTACTATATAAATTTTTATACAAATTATCATTTAGACATTATGTTATAATGGGTGATACCTTACAATACGGCCATATCACCATTTTAGATTTAGGGCATGATAGATTATAACATGGTCCGCTAGAATAGATCTTTTTACTCTCTCTCTCTCTCTCTCTCTCTCTCTCTCTCTATATATATATATATATATATATATATATATATATATATATATATATATATATATATATATAATCAACAAAATTTTAATCCAATTTACCTAGAAAAATGGTACGTTTCTACATAATAGTTGATATTAATGTGAGTACATCCTTGCTTTCGTTAACTATAAGTATTGCTAGAGATTTTAATTTTTAATTTAAAAAATAAATTGTAAACAAAATTTTTCCTTTTTAAATAATTTAAATATTTTAAAATTTGATTTAATAGTCTTACTTTAGATAATTAACCTGCCAGTATTCTTGCATTTATATATGCCTTGTTCATTCAAGCCTAAGTTAGACTTTAGGGATGGTAGCTTGATGACCACACATGTGCTTGGCTTTGCTTGACATGCCTAGGAGCGATGCATATGCACAAGCATCGCAGGCATGTTTTGACTCATGATTGCTCAAATTGGCTTACTATCGATGGACTTGTGTGCACCATAATATAAGCGTCATGAATATTAATGCACACAATTAAAGCCTTTGTTGTGAGAGCCGTTGAGGCCTTTATGAATCTCTCAGGTAGTAGTTACCTGGATCGAGCTTATAAAAAGGCTCAAAGTCTAGGATTTTAGCATATTACATCCAAACCTATTCAAATCTTGTTCCAGTACTCTTAAACCCAAGAGAGAGAGCCCCTTCTAGCCTTCTAATTTCCTCCAATTCTCACTATTTTCTACTTTATTTTTCCTTGAGCTATCTTATTGGGGAAGTGAAAGAGAGCCGATTCGATCAAGCCACTAACATGATCATGCTTGTGAGAGGAGGATTGGATTGAGGTATCATTATACCTTGGAGATGATTGGGGCGAATTTTGTAAGAGAGAGAGCCCCTTCTAGCCTTCTAATTTCCTCCAATTCTCACTATTTTCTACTTTATTTTTCCTTGAGCTATCTTATTGGGGAAGTGAAAGAGAGCCGATTCGATCAAGCCACCAACATGATCATGCTTGTGAGAGGAGGATTGGATTGAGGTATCATTATACCTTGGAGATGATTGGGGCGAATTTTGTATTTAGGACAATGTTCTTACATGCCTCCATCCTGATAAGCTTTTATTCTTTTAGTTTCTAAAATATTTTCTATCATGTATTTTGAATTTATTAGATTTCATATCTATTAGCAATTCTTGGGAACCACATATCCAACAAATATAACTCATCTAATATTTATTTTTTTAAGTATTAAGATCAATTTTTATTTTTAATGTTATAATATATTTTTTTTTAATATATCTTTTGCAGCAGCTGTAGTCAAAAGTTTTTGATAGTAGAAACCACCTTACTTGAGCTCGATTTAGTTAATAAAGTACTACTCTTAAGGCTTATTCAGGTGATTGAGCCCAAAATCTAATAGGATTTATAGATTGGCCTAATACAACTAGGTAAATCAAGTTGGGCCAAGTCTATCTTTATAAATAAGCCTATCTAAGCCTGATTTATTTACCCATAAATTTTATGAAATTTTGGGCCTAATCATCCCATACAAGTCATAAAGTAAATTACGGTATCTCTGTAATGGCAATTTTTTTCATAAACAAGATTTAAGAAGGCACAAGATGTTGAATAACGAAGGATGATGTCTAATGGAGGATGCTATAGCTTATTTTTCATTTTTTATAGTGCGCCGTGTAACTAGCTCGACTCATTTTCAACCCTAGGATTAATAGAGCTCATTAGTTTTGGTTGACTAATATTCCTAAATAATTAAAAACTGGCATTTCTCAATTAAGTAGAAAGGGTCATAATGAATTCTCAAAATCAAAAAAATTATAAAAATATATTTATTTATTTATTGGTAATATTTTTTTACTCAAATAATTTTATTAATTAACTACTTTTAGAGAAAAACATTGATTTCCTATAGGATAATAAATCGAATAACTTTAGAAGAGTAACAACTAGGGATGGTCATTTATAACCCAAACTACCAAACCAACTTGTAGTTGGTCAAAGAAAAGTGGCCCAGTTTAGTTTTCGATTAATAAATTTGGGTGATAACCAGGTTCATTAACCTATTTATTGAATTAGTTCGTTTAAGTTTAAAGTCCTCACCGATCTAACCCATTTAATAATTGCATAAGGGCCATGATATTCTCACTTCCCGTCTATTAAGATCATTTAAGTCATTTAAGATGTATTTAAGTTGTTGGAGAATCATTATATATATCTGTCATCATAGACTAATCAAATCATACCTAGTTATCAAATGGCCTTGCATGTCAGTCCAATTGCTTATTTAGTGAATAGGTTAGATTTGATTTGGGATTCTTCAACCATTTAACAAATAGATTAGGCTTGGACTGACTATTTCGTGTCCCTTAAAACAACTATATTTCTCTCTAAACCCGCCACAACCAGATCATTTCCATCCCTAGTAAGCAATAACTATGCCAAGACACTCTGCAATCTGTCAATAAACTAATAAATTCACTAAATAATAATGTATGAGTGCATCACAGCACATCATCCAGATGATATCTGTGAGGATCACAGATTGAACAAATTATATAATAGACCTACTAAAACAATGGGACGTTGGCACCACGCCACATCCTTGCAGATAAAATTAAAAATTATTCAATTTTTATTGGGAAGAGATCTTTTAGTTATATGGGACCACTGTGGAAGATAGACCAACATTATGGGATATTGGCACCACGCCACATCCTTGCAGATAAAATTAAAAGTTATTCAATTTTTATTGGGAAGAGATCTTTTAGTTACATGGACCACTGTAGAACATAGACCAACATCCTGGGGTAAGCTTCATGGATGCTTCCTTAATTTCCATCCGTTGAGCGCTGCATCATCAACCAATATGATTTTATCCTATCATGTGTAGTGAAGTTTGTCCATATTACTGGCATTTAGAGATTCACATAATGTGTCACCTATAAAGAATTTGTGCGTCAGAGTAAACTCTTGGAGAGCCAACAAATAATGAGGAGGTAAGGAAGGAGGAGTGACGCCAATTTTTGGAGTACTCAGCTGCTATGCCTCAAGGTGTTTGGATGTAGTGGTTCAAACTTGCTAAATATTTTTTTAAAAATATTATGGAAAACAAATTATTAAAATTCAAAGCACGTTTTCAAATAGTATATGGTCAAAAAAAATGTGGGACTCGGGCACCAATAAACTTTATCCTCAAGGCTTGACGTCTCATAGGACCTAACTGTTTTGGGTTGGTGGGTCTTCTCTATATAAAATTCAAGATGACGAATGATAGTTTTTGTTCTTTTCCTGATGCTTGGAGTTAGGGAGACGTAACGACCAATGGTAGCTTTTTAATAGTTATTATATGACCAATAATATCGTTTCGAGAGTATAAACACTATATCCCATTCTTTGCCACTAAAGTCTCATGATAAGTATATGAAAGGATTCCTGCATCATTTTATGATGTCCATGTGCCTCTTGACCCCATGATGTGAATTTAGTGTGCAATTAACATAAATATATAAAAAAATTATTATGGTACTTCTATATATTATTTTTTAAAAAATAAAAGATATTTTGACCCTCTTATATGTTAAAGTATTTAAATATTTTATCATTAATAGGCTTCTAGCAAGTAATTAACAGGATTCTAATCTCTCTATCCCTTTTTTTTTATAGATAATATATTTTAATTTTTTTTTGTTACCAATCTATCTATTTTTATTATTTTCTAAAAAAGATAATATTTTTATTATATTTTATTATTATTTTTTTTATGTTCGACCGTCTTCCTCCAACTGGTTCTGTCCAAAATCTCTTCCGATGAGTAATCTATGCCTATTTATCTATCGATTTTTGGAGATTTTTGAACTTATTATATTCCAGCCTAAGTGGTGGCAGAGCTGGGATTTGGGACTAGATGTTAGGTGACCTATAGTGACCTATACCAATAGCTTCTATCACACCCTAAATTCAGGATATAATATGGCCATACTACTGAGAGATACCATCCTCGATAATACGAAGCCTATCATTCATAATCACTTAAAATCCATTATAGTAAAATATAAATAAAGATTTAATTTCATTATTTATCAAGTAATTAAATAAATATAGGTTTAGAGCATCTAAATCCTAAAAATAAATACCAAACTCATATCTTAAAATTTTAAATTATTCATTACAAGTTCGTGATCATTTAATAAACTAAGTTCAGCTACCAAAGTTTCCAAACTTGCTATGCAGATCTTGAAGCCTGGATTCTTTGTTTGTTCTAATCTTAATCCTCTGTAAAAAAATAAAAAATAAAAAAAAGGAGTATGAGCTACACTAGCTCAGTAAGTAAAATCTACGTTTTCTTACCGGATCAAGCATAAGTTTTCCTATGATAATGCATTATTTCAAAAATAATAATTTTAGCAAATATAGCATTTCATAGAGCATAATATAAAACATGTCATAAATCATTCATGCATGCATAAATCATGAATTTCATAAATATGATTCGTAAATCATTCTTGATCATAGGTTTATATCAAGTTTCAAAATATTGTTCACAGATATTTGTACTAAGATCACTATTATACCCATGATAGGACCATATTTTTTAATCGATAGGATTCTTATTTCTTATGCCAACTTGGAATCCATTGGTGGGGCCATGTTTCTTATAGATGCTAGCTCTGAATGTTGATTTTTCTCAAAAAGATTCATTCATAACTATCTGAGAGCCTTTAAAATTCTTATATCTTTTTCTTAAAACATACTTATATTAGATGAAAAAATATTAAAATTTCATGCATCATAAAATATATTCATTTTCATAAAACATATTCATAAAAGTAATGATCATAATAAAACATTATTTTCATACTTCATATGCCGATCCTTATTTTATGAAAAATATAAATTTATAATAATAGTTCATATGCATAAAAAGACATGATAATTTGAAAATAAGTAAGGAATGTAAAATTCTACTTAACTTAATCACTCTAGATCTTTATACTTCACAAGTGATCCTATTTAAAATATTAAAAATATGATCAATTTTTTATCTGATGAATTCAATAAGATTAAATCATAAGAAAAAAACTATTGATCGGATATGACAGACCATCTGCATACCAAAGAGTTCAGGATCTCCTAGTCGAGGGCCAAATCTAAGCAACTTGACCAAAAAATTATGAAGAACAACTGAATCAAAGCCAAGATCAATTAACAGGATTCATTAATGATGGATTCTTAAGATACTAGATATGGCCGAAATGGGGTTGACATATAGCACGGATTTCAAAATGGCTTCAAATCATCTTATTTGGAGTCAACATAGATTCTTAGAAGATAAAGACATGACTTAATATAAGATTCATAGATCTTCTTAAAGAGAGAAAGTCGATCAAGAGAGAGAAAGTAGAGAGAAAAAGTGGAGAGAGAATGTATTCATGATTAGGTTCATCAAGGATCATATCAGGATAACTCAATGTGAGATCGTTGATGATAAAAAAACTATGAATTTCTAGCAAAAGTCAAATTGGAATTCAACTTACTGCATGGATTTCAGAGCAATCTTCGATCATCATGATTTCATCTTATGTTCAATCTAGGTTCATGAATTAGATAGAGAGAGAAAGATCTCAAAGAGAATAAAAGAGAAAATTCTTTTCTCTCTCTTTTTTCTTTTCTTTTTTTTCTTTTCTTTTCATCTTCTTCTTTCTTTCTTTTCTATTTTCTTTTCTTTGGCCAAAATAGGGGACGGGCTGTGGTCCGTGGTGGCCAGTGCTCCAGCAGGATACGGTAGCATAGCCGAAAGTCCAATAGTGGATAGTCGATGGTGGCAGTGCAAAGGATGGCCGACGGCAAGTGGTGGCCATCAAAAAAATAAAAGTAATTTGGGAAAATAGGGGACCATCCCTTTTCTTTAATTTTTTCAGTTGTTCGATCGATCGCCGATGACCCAAAACTTTGGAAAGATTGCTGGCAAGAGGTGGTCATGACCCAGGAGTATGGCACTGTGAGCGGTGGCACTGGTGCCCCCCCCCCAAAAAAAAGAAAAAGGGTTCGATTTAACTAAAAAAAATAGAGGTTTCTTTCGCAAGGCTTTATCTGACGAACCCGACGACTGGCAGCCATCCGAAGGGCATAGAAAGAAGGGAAAGGAAGAGAGGATGATGATTTAGGCTTACCTCGGGCTCCAATGGCTTCTCCGATGAAGTATTTAGGCGAGCACAAGGTAAGGCGTCTGCGGCATCCATGAAAAAATAGAGAGAGAAGAAAGAGAGAGAGAAAGTCGGTGATGCTTGATGACCTTGAAGAGGAGAGGGAGAAGGATTTTTATAAAGGATCTCCTGAGGTTTGGAAAGCCCTAGGAGTCCCAATTTGAGTTGGCTACGGGAAGAAGAAGACTCCCGTCGAGAGTCTTCATTCATTTTCATTTTTTTTTTGTTGGACCTAACTAGCTAAACTCAGATGGGCTGGTCTAATTTGGGCCGGCTATTACAGCCTTAGTGTCAAAGGTGATGGAGTCCATATTGGCAAGTTCATAGAGGAGGTGATAGAGATCATGGCATGGATATTGGAGAAGTAGAGGGTCTCATGGGGGTCATCAAAGGAGGAGTTGGATAAAGATCATGGCTTGAGGATGGGGCACAAAGGGTTAAGGGGAAGATGAGGTCAAGGTTGCTGACCTCATGGGGTCAAAGTTTAGAGAGTCCGCAAAATTATCATTCATGATTATGAGGATGAAAGAGTAGAGTGTAGAGGCAATAGGAGAAGGACGAGAAGAAAGAAAATAGAGAGGGCAAAAATGATATGCCAGCAAAACACAGTCTCTTGGAGAATGGTGGTGAGGAGAAACGGATCAAAAAATGGGAGAGAAGAGTAAAGAATGAGCTTCTAAAATGCCCCTTACTTTTAGCAATAGCTAGAGAACCAACCATGAACTTTATTTCAAAACACCCTCAAACTTCAACATGTTTGCCATATCAACTAGTGGCAAAACATAGAAACCAATCTAAAAATATCCATAACCACCAATATCAAAGAAAATTATGCTAATGGAGTCTTTTGTACAATAAAGACCTAATCATGGGGTTGGGTTGGATTCCACTCGAATAAGGTGGGTCCGGTACTCTATGGTAGTAGGCGATTTTATTTAGGATCCTTTGGTCAATGGTCAGGACATCCCCGTAATTCTATATCACAATCATGATCCCCATTCATAATTTGGCTAAGGCTACAAATGAGTCAGGTTGAACAGCATAGTCTAACCCGAACCATTTTAAAGGATATGCAAATCTGAGTCATGTTCTAAAATTAGATCTTATTCTATTTTCTAAGTCGAATTTAGAGTTCCTGAAATTTAACCTTGACCTAACCCGTGGAGACTTTTGGGTTAATTTAGGTCTTGATATAAATGACCCGACCCGCTTTGCCTTGAACCTAATATGAGACTCGAATGCTTACATGAATGCTGAACTTGAATCCATCCAAGTCTCTCTTTCTCGGCTTCCGAAACACTCTTTTAAAATAAAATAATGCTCTCTTTATCCCTAATCGTCTTCTCTCCCTCTCCCAAACTTCTTTCTTTCCCGTTTCTGATCAATCTCCATTCTTCCTAGTAAAATGGTGACAACTTTGGTTTTGTTCTCTTCTATTTATTGAAGTTTTCAAAGCTCTACTATTTTTGTATTTTTTTCTCCATTTATTTTCATAATTATAGTTCTTTCATTTTTTGGAAAATGATCCTTTTAAACTTATATTTCTGCTACTCCATCAACCTCATTCAAGGTTTTAAATATATATAAAAAAAGAGCATGATGAAAGTAGAATTAGTATATTTATTCATCTAATATTACAGAAGTGATAGAAGCATACTAATTTAAATACGGTAAGCATTTTAACCACTTATTTTCTATAAATGAAGGGAAGAACTGATTCATTAATAAAAGGAGTTGGTTAAGTCCGATAAATAAAGTTGTTTATATATGTTCTACTTATTATTTTTGCTATTTATAATCTAGATTCGAACCGATCTGGATTTGAATCCGAATCTAAATCTGAACCAAACTCGTATTTTATGGATCGGGATCGGGTTATACATGAACTCGATCCGATTTGAATGATTCGTTTAGTCAAAAAATTTGATCATGAATCTGATCTAACCCGAATCGATCTTCTATTGGACTAAGTTTGGATCTAATATTCGACTCAATCAAGAAATTGGGTCGGATCGGGATCACTCATGATCCGGTCCGGTCCGACTCAATCCATTTGGACCCTTAAATTCATGAGAGGAAATCTCTTCATAGGAACAATAAATGAGATTGGGAAAAAAAATGAAAACAATAGGAAGAAAAACGGTAATATTGATAGATAAAAAAAGAGGAAAAAAAAAATGAACGCTAACCTACGCAATGGACTACCACTACTTGACTGGAATAAAAATTGGTCTCAGGTAGGTACTCCAATGCTTGCGATCCAAGAAAGTCCTAATGCTCCCAAAGCATGGCCATATTCAAATGAATAAATTCCAGAACCCATAAACCTTGTATCTGAAGTGAAGGCCCTTACTGGTCTGCCAAGGTGAGCTTTCACTCCAGCCTTACTTGCAATACTCGTTATCATTTTTCCTCCCTTGCCTTTGGTGATGTTCGCTCTTCCCCTTGATGTGGTTTGGTGAAAGAACTGCGTTCTTTGTACCCAAAAAAAGAAAGAAAGAAAGAAAGAACTGCATTCTGCATTCTTATAGCTCCTCCTCCTCCCTCCCCCCCACTCCCACCCGCTCCCTCTCTTTCTCTCTCTCTCTGCATCCATATTGATCTGTTTTGGAAAGTCTGTTTATCTTTGGTAAGTTTTACAACTTTGTTGTTTTCTATGTAATGAATGCATGCTTCCCCTTGACTTCATTCTGTTCCCTTTTTGTTTTCCACTCTGGGATTCTAAAGAAGAATATACATGTTCACAAGTCTTCTGGAACCATTTATGTTGTTGGAGAGACTTTAAAAAAACTCTAATATGCCACCCTTCTTGGAGAAGAGATCATGATTCTTTGTAATTCAGATGCTGTCTTCTTTTCACCGGTTTGCCTTTATTTAGTGCTTTCAATGTTACATGTAGCAAATATATTTATTTCCATTTAAAGTGACACAAGCTTTCTTCTTCTTCTTCCGAACTTTAACATGGTTAGTTTCCCAAGAAGTTTCATTCAAACTAGGGGCTGCCCTTTAGGCTGAAGGCTCTAATTTTCACCCTAGAGTTCCATTCTCTGTGTTGTGGCAGGTGATTCGTTGATATTTAGCAGTGGGGGATCTTGAGGCACAGAGAAATTATAAGAAGGTTTATTGAGTTCATAGGCTAGAGATGGGGGCTGGAGGGAAAAAGGAAAACATTGAACATGAAGATGGTATAAGGAACAATGATATTGGATCTTCTAGCAATTCAGTAGTAAAAGTTCCTTCTGGAAAACCTGCGAAGATGCCGGATCAGCATGATAGCGAGAAGAACGGGAAGCAGGATGACGGCAAGTATACCGTACCATTTTACAAGCTGTTCACGTTTGCAGACTCAACTGATAAAAGTTTGATGATCTTGGGGACCGTGGGTGCGGTCGCAAACGGGCTCGCACTGCCACTTATGACAATTCTCTTTGGAGACCTGATTCAATCTTTTGGAGGAGCTTCAGATATCCATGATGTGGTTCATAGAGTTTCCAAGGTGCGTGTTTCTGATGCAGATGCTAGTTTTTCAATCAAGTAGTGTTCGTATTCATAAAAAATTTGGGCACTATTCTGTTTTCCCCATCCCTTCTTCATTTGATGCTCAATTGCCGTTTTGTTTGGTTTGATTTGATTCACTATGTTGAGAATTATGGTAATTAGCTTATGTTAGCTTCAAAGTTTCTTTAATCGAGACTTCAACTGTTTATATGAATGGCAATTCTCTCTTATTTCATTTGATTTCTACTAAGATAAAAAATTAAATATGTATGTAATCCTTTTAGTGCTATAAAGTGATGAATGAGTCTAATCACGTTCAGGTAGCGCTTGAGTTTGTCTATCTAGCAATTGGGTCAGGCGTGGCATCTTTCTTCCGTAAGTACCATTTCGGTATTTGTATACGTAAAACCCAAGTTTGGTTTCAAATTCTGCAGTTTATGAAGGGCTGAGTTCAAATGGCCTAATTTCTTCATCAGAGGTGGCTTGTTGGATGGCTACCGGAGAAAGACAGGCTGCACGAATACGGAATTTATACTTGAAAACCATATTACGGCAAGAAATTGCATTCTTTGATAAGGAAACCAATACTGGAGAAGTTGTTGAGAGAATGTCAGGTGACACTGTCCTCATTCAAGATGCCATGGGTGAAAAGGTACTGGTACCATTTCATGCACTTTCATTTGGTCTGTTGCCTTGCAAATTGATGCATTGCGTGACAAGGCTTATAGTGGAAATTTAGTTCTTCTAAAGGCTTCTTAAAACCTCCAATCCTGTTAGCCTTCTAGACAAATGAAAGATTTTGGTGTTCTAAGGTAACTCTTTTTTCGAGCAATGTGTCTTAATAATGGATTTCATATCTACAATATTTTGCAGGTTGGTAAATTCATTCAGTTAACATCAACTTTCATTGGAGGTTTTGTGGTTGCCTTTTTTCGAGGGTGGCTTCTCACCCTGGTTATGCTGGCCACAATTCCTCCACTTGTGGTTGCTGGAGGAATCATGTCCACTGTCGTATCCAAGATGGCATCACGTGGACAGGCAGCTTATGGAGAAGCAGCAGTTGTTGTGGAACAGACCATTGGCTCCATTAGAACTGTAGGTTTTATACTTGCTCTAGAACAGGAGGACATGGTAGACCATTTCATTTCATAATATTTAAACCTATTTTCTTTTCCAAAATCTAACTGAAGTCTTTTCTTAGGTTGCCTCTTTTACTGGGGAAAAGCAAGCAGTGAACAAATACAAGAAGTCTCTGAACAGTGCTTACAGTTCAGGTGTTCAAGAAGGTCTGGCTGCTGGATTAGGTCTTGGCACGGTCATGTTCTTTTTCTTCTGTGGGTATTCTTTGGGCATATGGTATGGAGCAAAATTGATCCTGGGCAAAGGTTACACAGGTGCTGATGTCATTAATGTGATATTTGCAGTTCTGACTGGCTCTTTGTAAGTTTCTAATTGCTTCGCATATTTTAATGAAACAAGCTTGGTGAAAGACATATCTCATAACATATATGGAAATTTCATCCGATACATGGAAGTTTTCACCAAAAAAGAAACTTAAATGAACTGTCTTGGTTAATATGATAGGAGGACCTGGTGAAAACAGGGGAAAATTTGCGAGTTTGGTGCTCCCTTTCAATGAAAAACTAGTGCACTTCCCTAAATTTTTTAAGTTTCACTGGATGAATGTTAGTTCCATTTGATTACTTTATATTCTACTCATTTCTATAGGTATCTGGATAAAATATAAAATATCAGAAGTTTTAAATTATACTTTAGTCATTTCTATAGAAATCTGGATAAAATATAAAATATCAGAAATTTTACTAAGCATATTAAGAAACACACTTACACTCATGCATGCACCTTAATAGGAATGACTATCTTTGAGGAAGCCAGCACTAAATCATGGAACAAGACTTGATGGTCATAGTTATATGCAAACATGCGCATAAGTATAAGCAATTTGGGTGGTTAATGTGTCTCTACTTATATATTCTGTTTTCATCTTCTCCTAGTACATCTACCACCCCAATTTTCATTCAAAACAATCAAATTATTGATGGTTGAAGTTGTATCTTCTAGCGTCCTCTACTCTACCATCCGATTTCTGTAATTATAACCTCCATACGTAGTTCTACAACTACCTTAAAATTAGTTGAATCTTTTAATGAAAAATTAGTAAAATTTCTTTCAGAGTCTAGCCAACCTAGAGAATATGACAAATTGAATTGGTGAATGATTGCAGATGGCCTATCAAAATATAGACTTGTCTGCTGACAATTAGTGATATATGGCACATATACACCTAGAATGTTGGCAGTGACAAATATAAAGATATCTCAAATGAACAATATTTTGCCATTCCATATTCAGCTGTGAATTATACATCGAGAATATGCTGACCACTTCTGAATTCATTGGATTCATAAAACTCTGGCTAGCTTTTGTTATACAGCATATTCATGAACATGCAGCTGAAGTAATAATGCCAAACATCATCAAATTGTACATAATTTTGTTCAACCATGATAATTGCATATTGAATTTTGTCACACCATCTATATTTATGATCTTTAAGAACTAACTGGCACCTAAAGCATTCTGTGATGTCCAATAGTAAAATGAGTATGCTAGATTATTGATTTATAACATTTCCTAACCTTGTGTACTTCTGATATGAATTTTCCAGCTCTTTAGGCCAAGCGTCACCATGCATGACAGCATTCGCAGCAGGTCAAGCTGCAGCATATAAGATGTTTCAGACTATTAACAGAAAGACTGAAATAGATTCCTATGACACAAGAGGAAAGCAACCCAAGGACATCCAAGGAGACATAGAATTTAGAGATGTTTATTTCAGTTATCCTGCCAGACCAGATGAGCAAATCTTCCGTGGATTCTCTCTGCTTATAGAAAGTGGAATGACTGTGGCCTTGGTTGGAGAGAGTGGAAGTGGAAAGTCCACCGTCGTCAGTTTGATAGAAAGATTCTATGACCCACAGGCTGGTGAAGTTCTCATTGATGGTATAAATATCAAGGAGTACCAACTAAGATGGCTTAGAAGCAAAATTGGTCTTGTCGGTCAGGAACCAGTCCTATTTGCTTCAAGCATTAGAGATAACATAGCTTATGGAAAAGATAATGCAACTATTGAAGAAATCAGAGCTGCAGCTGAGCTAGCTAATGCGGCCAAGTTCATTGATAAAATGCCTCAGGTTTCAAACATATGCTCTTTCTAAAACTATTCCTTTATTAATCTTTAATTTTATCAGTCATCACTAAAGCTGATCACTTCCATAATAACAACTCTTTTCCTATACTACTGATAGCTTGTTAATTGTCAGCAACACAAAGTATGCAAGAATATCAGCTTTTTTATCTTAGATCTTGCTGATTTGGTTTTATTTTCTTTGTTTAATTTCATGTTATTTTAACTTGGATTAATTCATGATCATCTGCAATGTCTCTATCCAATATGTTCAGGGAATTGACACAATGGTTGGTGAGCATGGAACTCATCTATCTGGTGGGCAGAAGCAAAGAATTGCCATTGCAAGAGCAATTCTGAAAAATCCACGAATTTTACTTTTAGATGAAGCCACGAGCGCTCTGGATGCAGAGTCCGAACACATTGTGCAGGAAGCACTAGATAGGGTCATGACAAACCGAACTACAGTAGTAGTTGCTCATCGTTTGAGCACTGTGAGGAATGCTGACACAATAGCTGTCATACATCGAGGATCGATTGTTGAAAAAGGTAAGGATCAATTAGATGCAGTGACCATCTATTCTCTCCTTTGCCAGAGCACCAACTAAATTGGTCCACTCCTACCCGACTTTGCATTAGTCAAAATATGACAAATTCTATTGATTTGTTTCATAATCAAAATATTGCTATAAGATTCTATTTCTGTCAAAAAGCTTGAACTTGTTTATTGATCTAGTTTCCTTTTTTATCAGGTTCACATTCAGAGCTGTTGAAGGATCCAGATGGAGCTTATTGCCAACTCATACGCTTGCAGGAAATGAACAAAGAATCAGATGATACAAGTGGACCAGACCAGGACAAATCTGACATCGGGGATTCAGGAAGGCGCTCTAGCAAAAAGCTGTCCTTCACCCGTTCGATTAGCCGAGGATCATCTAGAGGGCAAAGTAGTCCCCACTCGTTCCAAATAGCATTGGGTGTTCCTATAGGAATTGATATCCAAGCAAATATAACAGAGCAAACAAACGTTCCAGAAATTGAAGTGCCTCCTCAAGAACAAAAAGAAGTACCTCTCCGCCGCCTTGCATACCTTAACAAACCAGAGCTCCCAGTGTTTCTACTTGGTTCGATTGCTGCCATTGTCAATGGAGTCATATTACCAATATTCGCTATACTCTTATCCAATGTAATAAATGCATTTTACCAGCCACCACTCAAGCTCAAGAAGGATTCCAACTTTTGGTCATTAATGTTCCTGATCTTCGGTGTGGTGTCCTTACTAGCACTTCCAGCTAGATCATACTTCTTTGCTATAGCTGGCTCGAAATTGATAAGAAGAATTAGATTAATGACATTCGAGAAGGTGATTAACATGGAGATAGAATGGTTTGATAAATCTGAGAACTCTAGTGGAACAATTGGGGCAAGATTATCAGCAGATGCAGCCTCAGTTCGGAGTCTTGTGGGTGATGCACTTGCACTACTTGTTCAAAACACTGCCACCATGGTCTCTGGTTTGCTGATTGCTTTTCTTGCCAATTGGCAACTATCTCTTATTATCTTGGCTTTGATACCTTTCATAGGTCTCAATGGATATATCCAGATGAAGTTTATCAAGGGATTCAGTGCAGATGCAAAGGTTTGTCTATAGAACTATGAAAATTTTGCTTCTTTCAGAAGAAGTCTATGAAATTTGTTATATATAGCATGAACTACTAATATATATATTTTGATGAAAATAGTTGTCTTAGTGCTATTATGGTTATTCACAATTAAATTAACTCATGAAACTTCTTAGTGAAGAATTTTAAAACATTGTTGATCTAAGAGAGCATCTAGGAGAGATTTTTGTAACAATTCAAGTACCTTTGTTTGTAGCTGTAACTTTAGAGAGGATGTAGCGCTTTTCTTTAGACTAAAGAGTTTGGTGGTGCCATTGATTTCTGATGAGGTGGAAATTTGAAAATGGCCGCAGATGATGTATGAGGAAGCAAGTCAAGTTGCTAATGATGCTGTAGGAAGTATAAGAACTGTTGCTTCCTTTTCAGCTGAGGAAAAGGTAATTAAACTGTACAAAGAAAAATGTGAAGGCCCTTTGAGAACAGGAATCAGGCAAGGGATAATCAGTGGAATTGGTTTTGGAATCTCGTTTTTCTTGTTGTTTTGTGTGTATGCAATCAGCTTTTATGTTGGAGCTCGGCTTGTGGAGGATGGGAAGACAACTTTTGGAAAAGTTTTTCGGGTACGTAATATCTGCTTCCTAAAATATTATCAGAAATTTCTGTTTATCTTTAGTTATTATATAATTTTCTTCAGAAACAAATAAGACAAGAATTAACTTTGTTTGACATTTGCATTTTATGAAGTTTTTAATTCAGTCTTGCCATATTTGTCATGAAAAGCATAAAAAAAAAATTAGTAAATCATTCAAGTAGCATACATCATACATATGATATGCAGTGATGAATAACAAATAAAAATAATGCAATATTATCATACCAATTTGAAGATTTGACAGCTAATAAAAAAGACTTTTATTTATATCTTGTGGTACTATTTAAAAGTAGAAAATGAATCGAAGTAATCTTTCTCATTTACTTTAGCAATAGCAAATTCCAGATTACAGCTACGAAACATCTATGAATGCTGAACTCATTAATTACAAGATCCTTTACCCAAGTCATGCTTATAAAAATCAACTAATGTAAATGAAAATTTGATTTGCATGGTTACATCGGATGCAAGCTGACAAGAACAATTGCTATAATCCTCATCCTTTTTATTGTGAAAGACCTGAGGGGAAAAACCTTCCATTGCTTCCATTCTGAGTGAAACAGAAAAGGTTCTCCAAGGGGCCAGTAAACAAAACAGACTATGAAGAATCACCTATTAACATGGAATGCTCCAGCCTCTCAACCCAAAAAACTCAACCCAGAAGCAAAATAAAATAGAGACATGAGCAATGCCACCAGCAGCCATTTATCACATTAAAACTTAAACATAAGGAAGCCTAGAGAAGCATTAGGGACATCTAAAACATACAAAACAGAGCCATGAACTGCAACTTTCCAACAACAAAAGAGATGCAACAATACTACCATCCAAGGTTGGCTCTCCGTCTCATTCACTGCTTTTCCTTGGAGGACCTTCTGAAGTGTGAAATGTGGTTAAGACCATGCATCTCACGGTAGCAAAATTAAACTTTAATATTATTGTCTCAAAAGACAATTTTTAATGCTTAAAACAGAAATTGAACTTATGTAGTAATTCCACCCATCTTTGCTATTTTTTTCCTTTATTTGTGATGGGATAAGCTCATCATCCAGTGCATTAACATTATAAGAGCAGCTGTATTTGCTATTCTTATTAATCTCAGTTACATGTTTCATGTGGCCACAGGTTTTCTTTGCTCTTTCTATGGCAGCCATTGGAATTTCTCAGTCGAGCTCCATTGCACCAGACTCTTCCAAAGCCCAATTTGCTACAGCTTCTGTGTTTGCTATTCTCGATCGGAAATCTAAGATAGACCCAAGTGATGATTCTGGGATGTCTTTAGAAACAGTGAAGGGCAACATTGAGTTTCAGCATGTCAGCTTCAGGTATCCTACAAGGCCAGATGTCCGGATCTTCCAGGACTTGTGCTTGGCTATCCATGCTGGTAAGGTAATGGATCAGACATCAAATAATTTCCATCTATTTTTATATTTTTTACATGTTGAACTTCTATACTTAAGCAAGTTAGATGAGTAGATTAAATTAAACCAAATAGGAAGAATAAAATCGCCCATTGCTGTTGCTTACTGTGTTGCAACTAAAAAACTTCAAATCCAAAGGCCAGTTGTTGGGTAGAGAGATCAACCGTACTTATCACTGTTTGAGCTCATTCAACTAGGGAACTACCTTGAAAATTCAAAGAACCTAGATGGAAGGGGGCTAGATGATAACATTTGATATGTTCATCTCCAATGCACAAACAGGCCAAAAGCCAAATGGCAAATGATAAACACTCCCTTTTATGATAAATTTTGAAAAATTATCATTTCAACTTACAGGTTTTACTTTTGAAATCTAACAAGCTTCATCTAACTTCTTAGACTGTTGCGCTTGTTGGAGAGAGTGGCTGTGGAAAATCGACTGCCATATCATTGTTGCAAAGATTTTACGACCCTGATTCGGGTCAGATATTGCTAGATGGAATTGAAATACAAAGGTTCCAGCTGAGGTGGTTGAGGCAACAGATGGGTCTGGTGAGTCAGGAACCATCTCTGTTCAATGACACAATCCGAGCTAATATTGCTTATGGAAAGGAAGGGCAGGCCACCGAAGCCGAGATCATAGCTTCGGCAGAGCTAGCAAATGCTCACAAGTTCATTAGCAGTTTGCAGAAGGTTGGATGCCCCCACATAACTACTATTTCTTAAACTAATTCCAGCTGACTACTTTTTTTTAATAAATTTGTCTCTTCTTACTGTCTTCAAAATATATGCCCATAAAAAAATGGGTTTTATTAATTTCTGAATCTCTTATTGAAACTGAAACTGCAGGGTTATGACACATTAGTTGGAGAGCGAGGTATCCAGTTATCTGGTGGGCAAAAACAGCGCGTAGCGATCGCACGTGCCATAGTGAAAGATCCCAAAATCTTGTTACTAGATGAGGCAACTAGCGCACTTGATGCTGAATCTGAACGAGTTGTTCAAGATGCACTGGATCGAGTAATGGTCGATCGAACCACAATTGTTATAGCCCATCGGTTATCTACAATAAAAGGTGCTGATGTGATTGCTGTGGTCAAAAATGGAATGATCATGGAGAAAGGGAAGCATGAAAAGCTTATTAACATCAAGGATGGGGCATACGCCTCCTTAGTAGCACTTCACTCAAGAGCCTCTTCATAGAATATGGCACTTCAGGCAGTCCATGTTTTACCCTGTTTGCATTTTTATTGAGGAGAATCCCATGTGCCAATTTTGTTTGTTATCTCTATATGTCTCATGCAACTCTAAATTCATACAATCCTCAGAATGTAACCATTTTAGCCTCACTGTAAACCGTGGCTAAGAGAAAAAATCTATATGCTGCATATAAAGCTTGTTATTGTGATTATAATGTATCCTCTTTGCAACGATATGGAAGTAAGTTTAAACACAAGTTAATCATATGATTTTTTTAACAGTCAAAATTAAAGTGGTTGAATTACTATTGTTAAGTAATTAAGTTGGAAATGGTAACGCGACATGCTGCCAGATGTGTGCAGGTTGAAAACTTAACAAGTATAGGCCAAAGGCGATTCATAAGTGGTTAATAAAGTTGAAGTTGCAAAATTTTGAGAAGTCAATGCCAATTTGTGCCTGATTGGGATGGAGCACCAACAGTTCATTTCTCTAAAGATCCAAACTGGATATTAAAGGTTTACCAAAAAGAAACTATATATTAAAGAACATGAGTGCTGTGGAGACAGATGCTTCTACATCTTGCATTGAAAATCCTCCTTTATTTCAACATGTACATGATCAGATGTTGCAATTCAAGATTGTTTTTTTTCTATTATTATTTTTTAGTTTTTATTTTACTCTATACTTGAATTTCTAATTAAACCAGACGTAGAATTAACCAATAGACAAGATTTTTGGATGTCCGCTATTACTACTTGCAACTTGGCTTCTCACCCTATCATGGAGGTTATCTGCCACTTGACCTGACATCTCCTTCTTAGATTACAACCAAGCACTCGCTGACAGGATAATCCCAGAGACCAAAGAAAGATCCAAAGAAATTAATGCGAAGCTTTACGTCATCGGCTCTTGCACAACCATTGGATCGGATGATTACTGACCTCGAGGTGGGGATCCTATCAATGATGATGAACATAGCCCGATAATCTACCCGAATGCTGATCCAAAGTAGAACCTTAGCTCAGCACTAACCTCGGGACATCAAACTATTCGTCCACATTGAAGGTCCTTGGAATCTCCTAGTGAAATGTGGGCGCGATCCATGATTGAAACCTATGACTAACAATCCTGATTACAAGCTAGTAGGTGGATCTCCAACCCCAATAGCTTGTCAGATAGTGGCTTAGCAACCTAAGGGATTAGCGGTTGAATGGCCTATGGAGTTCCGACGTAACAGCATAGCTCCAGCTCTGCATAAAGATGTAACAAAAGGTCTTAGATAAACTCAAATTCAGAGAAGGCCGAGTCTGCTATCACTCTCTTTCCTTTACCGTTCTCATGCTTTGGCAAACTTAAGCATCGGACAGTCTCCCACTGGAGTAATTTCAACAAGAGCAAACTTCTTTTGTAGGTTCCCTCTTGAGCATCTTGACCCTTGGACGATGTCCAACCTTAGCCACATCAACATCGATGAGAGTTTTGCACCAATATATTGGTCCTAGAGGAAGGATTCATCAATATGATTGAAGAGGAAGGAGAGTATGGTGAGAATAAGAGTGCACAACTCTGCCGCCTCCTATTGATGATACTCTCACCACAACCAAAGTAGCACTGCTTAAGAGTTCACCATTATGCAATCTATAATTATAATAATTTAATAAATAAAAATATTAAAAATATATGTTAATTAATATTTATTTAAAAAAATTGATACTTTTATAGATGTTTTACAGAAAAGAAGCCTACTAGTGCAAAGAGCTCGATTTATGGGTTCTAACACAATAAATTTCACTCAAATCGGAGCTAAAACAAAAAAAGTTATGAAGCCTAGAAGTTTAAAATAAAAAAAATAAAAAAATAAATCGACTCACGGTGGACCGACCGACCGGTCGGTTCATAAAATAGGCATAGACCATCCAGCTCAGCAGGTGCGGCCAATCAATGGCTGCCATGTGGCGAACCTAGACCGCTAAGAGGTTTATGCAATTTTCATCACGACGTACAGGGGTAAATTCATCATTTCATCGGGCTAGATGCGCGGGGATTGGTTCAGGTCTATGGTGAGCTTGGTCCACGACGGTCCGCGAGCATAGTAAAAGTGCAATCTAATGGTTGAGAGCGATCCCGGTTCAGATCTAATGGCTGCGATTCAAGCGCTGATGGATGGTTACGATTTGAGCACTGATGGATGGCTGAGAAGGCAATCGATGGTCATCCAATGGCTGACATTATTTTCCAATTTGAATAAGACTTCTCAGGCTTCTTGAGCATGATCCAATGGCTTAAAATCATCCAACAAGAGATTCAATGGCTCAGAATACATCAGGCGCTGATCAAGGCATTAAACGGCCGGATTTTGATGGGATTTGGGATGTTTGATCAAGATCTAACAGCCAAGATTTCAACAAGCATGAATAATTCGAGCCAAACTTGGCTTAGACTCCAATAAGAACTCACAAACTCCATTTTTTCTCTATTTAAAGCCTGATATGCTAAAATCAAGAGAGAGCCTCCCTTGGGGGAAAATTAGTTTTTTAGTTCTCTTTTTCTCCCTTCTCTTCTCTTCTCTCTTCTTCTTTCTTCTTTCCTTTTTTTGGTTTCCATTAGGAGATCTGAAGATGCAGAAAGGTGGAGAATTTCATACCATGTCAGGCTAGAAGTCTTGTGTCCATGAAAGTAAAGAAAGTCTTTCAATCATGAGAGTTTATAATTTGAACCATATTTTTTTTATTGAATAATAAAATTTAGTTATCTTTTACACGTCTTTCTATTTATATTTTAATATTAAATTTCTTATAATTTATAGTTAAAAAGATAGATCGTGATCGTGAAAAGATACGGTCTGTACTCAAGTTAGAATAAATTATAAAACTTATATTTTAATATTTAATTTTTTATAATTTATATCTAAGAAGATAGATTATGATCGTAAATAGATATGATTTATGTTCAGATTAGGATGAATTATAGAAATTAAATCAGAATTATATTTTTTAATTGCATGATCTAAATAGTTTATATCTATGAGATGGATCATGATCATGTTAGATATGGTCATGCTTGGTAGAATAGGTTATGTTAGAATCTGATCAACGAAACATCTACCTTATAAGATTGTATGTTGACAATGAAAAGATTGCATGAATCAATTATAAATTTGAATATTAAAAGATGAGACTGAAATCCTAGATAATTTTCTCTATCTTTTCTTAATTTCAAAAAACCTAATTAATTAAAATTTACTTCTTTTTATTTTAATTTGCTAAATCTTAATTAATTCACTTTAACTTGCTTATTTAAATTTTTATTTTAAAGATAAATTTATTTATTTTTTATTAAATTGAATGTAACTTAGCCTTCAATCTTCGAAAAAATTGACATCCGACTGACCATAATTCTAATTAATTATAAGATCAATTTTAATTATTAACTAATTTTTTCCTAAGGGGGGCTCTCTCTTGATTTCTAGCATATCAGACTTTAAATAGAGAAAAAATGAAGTTTGTGAGTCTTTATTGGAGTCTAATCCGAGTTTGGCTCGAATTATTCATGCCTGTTGAAATCCTGACCATTGGATCTTGATCAAATACCCCAAATCTCATCAAAATCCGACTGTTTAATGTCTTGATCAGCGCCTGATGTATTTTGAGCCATCAGATCTCTTATTGGATGATTTTTAGCCATTGGATCGTGCTCAAGAAGCCTGGAAAGTCCTGTTCAAACTAGAAAATAATGTCAACCATCGGATGACCACCGACTGCCTTCTCAGCCGTCCGTCAGTGCTCAAATTGCAGCCATCCATAAGTGCTCGAATCGCAACCATCGGATCTGAACCGGGATTGCTCTTAGCTGCTAGATCGCTCTTTTACTATGCTCGTAGACCACTATGGACCGAGCTCATCATAGACCCAAACCAATCCCCACATGCCTGGCCTGACAAAATGATAAATTTACCCTTGTACATCGTGATGAAAATTGCATAGATCTCTTAGCGATCTAGGTTCGCCATGTGGCAGCCACTGATTGGCCGTGCTTGCTGAGCTGGTTGGTCTACACCTATTCCATGGACCGACCGATCGGTCCACCATGCACCAGTCTATTTTTTTTATTTTTTTTATTTTAAACTTCTAGATTTCATAACTTTTTTTGTTTTAGATTCGATTTTAGTGAAATTTATTGCATTGGAACCCATAAATCGAGCTCTTCGCATTGGTGGGCTTCTTTCATACAAAATATTCATAAAATATTATTTTTTAAAATAAATATTAATTAATATATATATTTAATATTTTTATTTATTAAATTATGATAATTATGATACCTCCTAACTTGAGTTTTACTCGTTCTTGAGTAAAAAGAGAAAAATTAGAAGTATGTACTGACTCGATAAGATATGAAAGTTTCGTTAGATTATCTTAAAGTCAGTTGATATTTGGTTTGAGATTGAAGAAGTCCATCATTGAATTATTAATTCCATCCCAAGTAGTGGTTAAGTGAATAACATAAAATTTAGAGCTTTACTTTGATCAATTACCCATCTTTATTCTTTAAATCTTCTATCTTTAGTATGGACTAGAGTTTTTTTTTTTTTGCAAAACTAAATGAATCAAAAACTAAAAAAATATCTATAAAAAGATAAAACCATAAATCCTAAAAATTCACTGACATCTCATAACAGTTAATTAATATAAAAAATTAATTAAATCTTAATAATAAATAAATAAATAAATAAAATAATTAAAAAATAAAAAAAATAATAAAATAATTAAAAATAGTAAAATAATAATAAAATTAATAAAAATAATAAAAAAAATTAAAAAAATTAAAAAAATTAAAAATAATTAAATATTAAAAATATTTAAAAAATTTTATACTGACACCGCATAAGCTATCTAAGGGACTAGAGACCTAAATAGAAAACCTAACAAGTAAATACTTATCACTTTTAATTGGACACCTTGCTTTATTTGCATTGTATATTCATAAAGTATTTTAAGGGCACAACCCATTAAACAAGATAAGCTAGAGATTTGATCATCCTTCCTTGGCCCACAAACTACCATCCTTCATATTGTATTAACCTAGATCTTAACTTAAAATCATTTAGACATTGGCTCCTAAGGATAATCGAGCTCATTAGGATGAAATTCTAAGAGTTGGACCGGATTAGGGTTAGTCAGTTCGACTGGTGTCTAGGCAAGTGATTCAGGGACTGCATCCCGAAGAAAGATGGTTATTTAATTAGTTTCATTAACTTACCTGATCAAGATAATTGATGTCTAAGGAAAGCAAGAAGGGACTCCCATCGTCTTATACTTACCTAGCTAGTTGAGTGGCTGATTCTTTACCTGGAGGGCTTGAAGGTAATTTTGGCAGTTAGGAGCTGTCTAGATTTAGGTAAATCCTAGGATAGAGAATCCATGCTTGCCTAACTTATTTGCTATTATAATTCAAATCCTAATTAAAATACTCTCATCTATCATCTCTAGATCTAGGATCCTCTAGGTTCTTTTCTTTAGAATTCTTTCTCCTCATTTTTTTTTATTTTTTTAAATAAAATAAAATAGATAATAACTACTAGAGGATTGCTTTGATTTAGAATTCTTGATTGCACATATTTAAATAATCAGAACAATCTATGATGGATCTTGAAAGTAGAGTGGATAAGCTATCCTGTAGATTAGATAGTCTGATAGTCAATAGAAACCCTTTATATCCATCTTTTTCTTCTGCACAATAATTTTATGCAATTTATTCGAGTCCCATCCATTATGCAAGTGAATGCCCACACCGATTTTTTGAGTACATGTATGAGCATGATTATCAAGATCAAACTCAAATAGCCTACATATCAGAAAATAATCCATACTTTAACACTTACAATCTAGGTTGGGGGGCTCAACCAGATTTTTCATGGCAATCACAACCAGTGGTTACTCCGGTGCCACAAAAATCCACTTTCATGGATGCACAATATGATATGCCTTACCCATAATATCAATCTTCTCCAAATAATAATGAGTCAATTTTCGAAGAAGGGATTCAGCAAGCAGTAGATGAGTTAGAATTTATCAATCAACCATTGAACAATTCAGAGGACCAAAAGTTTAACTCTCTAGAAAAAAGCCTAGAAATTTTGATAAAAATAACTTCTGATAATTCATCTACTCTTCATAAATTTATGCAAAACACGAACTAACTTATAAACTCTAATTCTCAAGCTATAAATTCAAATTTCCAAGCCATTGCCCATCTAGAAATATAGTTGGGTCAGTTAATCATGGTTGTTAATGAAAGTGAGTTGCCTAGTCTGCCTGAGAATGACCTTGAGGGACCATACATGACTGAAAATTTTAATATCCCAATATTTTTTCTGGAACAATCAATTAAAACTCTTAAAAATAATATGGTTATAGAACAATCCTGCATAACTAAAAAGATCCTATTAGACTATATAACTAAGGCGGCAAAAATATATAGAAAAGAACCAAAATGGTGGGATGAACCAATTCCATCACTTTACTTACCTATGGACCCATTTCTAAGTGCCCTTGAATCATCCAATCCTTTTAACAGGAAGGAAGAACCAACTGATGAGATGATGGATTTAATAGAGACTTCCCAAGAACCATAGGTGAACAACACATTAGAGGAAGCTTCATCCATAATTCTTTTCTAAGATTCGTTAAATCCTTATTTGGCTCATTATGAGATGGATAATTTTGATGATGATGGATACAATATAGAAGTTCATGATCAAGTAGATACACTTTATCCTAAAACCATCTCAATATGAATTGAACAACTTGAGCCACCACCTAGCCCACTAATAGCTCCTTGTTAGAACTACCAACTATGCAAGATTTAAAATCACTTTCTGATGAATCTACCGACACCCTAGCAATGATACTTACTCAGAAAGACCAACTAATGGATGTTCTAAATGCACATAAAGAGCTGTTGGTT
This sequence comes from Cocos nucifera, assembly GCA_006176705.1. Lineage (NCBI taxonomy): Eukaryota > Viridiplantae > Streptophyta > Magnoliopsida > Arecales > Arecaceae > Cocos > Cocos nucifera. The sequence continues at coordinate 118,539 of QRFJ01003584.1, forward strand.
GGGATATTGCTGAGATAAGAGACAACGATTTTAAGAATAATTTTTTGATATTCGATAGTACTTTTGAGGATGGCCTTCAAAATTTATCTATAATATTAAAATGATGTATGGAGGTAAACTTAAAATTAATTTTAAAAAAATGCCATACCTTGGATCAGGAAGAGTTGATGCCTAGTTATATCAGACCTGAAAAGGAGATTATGGAAGATCAGGTTATAGTTGAAGAAATTCAAAAACTACCACCCCTAATCTCCGACTCAACGAACATAATTTCTTCCTAATTGTCATAAAAACTTTGATAATTTTAAATTTTTGTACAACATGCTTGCTCAAAATACTTTAATAGTTAAGGCTAAATCTAATCATCATAAAGCATTCCATGAATATTTTTCTGCCATGTTAATAAGACCTCTTGATTGGCCTTATCTTTTTAAAATCCTGAAGGATGTGCAAAAATTGATTATATATAAAACTCTTTCATAGGGTCTGGTTGAAGATGTTAAACTTAGCACTTACTGGGAGGTAACCTAGGTTTTTATATTTAATATTTTTATTTTATTTTTAGTTTACCTTTCTTTCAGGATTAAGTTGGGGGGAGAACTATAGACCCATGCCAGAAGAACAATAAATAAAATCCAGGCTGAGACCAAAAATAAATTAAAATAGGTAAACTCTTCTCTTGTTACTTTCTTATCATTTATCACACTCTATTATTTTTTTCTCCATTGAGGATAATGAAAATTAAGTTGGAGGAAAGGATAATTTTTTTTTAAGTTCTCAAGTATGATAATAATTAGTCTTATGTACCTGATTTCATATTAATTTAAAGTTTTTAGGCATTTTAATCAATGATTGATTAATGGTCAAAATTTTTTTTAAAATATTGAGGACTAAATTATTAAGAAAACCTAATAAATGGTTAGGTTTGAAATAGAATAAATTTTTGAATGATTCTAAAATTTTTTTTCAGTCTATATTCAATAAAGAATCTACTTTATATGGGTATGAATAAAAAATATGTTTGAAAAAAATAATATATAAAAAAATAAGAGAGAATAAAAAGCAAGTTCTAAACATTGGTCTCCCACTGAGTAACCGGATCTCATTGCCTAAGTAAGCAATGTTATTCACGTTAAAAAATGGGCAATATGAAGAAACTTGTTATATAGTTAGTTTTAATCTATAGTCTATTTGACTCAAGTCAGTAAACCTGAAGGATGTTTTACATCTAGTACCTTAAAATCAATTGGTTTGAAAGTTATTGATTCAAAGCTCGCTACAAGGATCAAATAGAAAGCTTAAGAGGTTAAAACATTGCACTAGCTTAAGAGGTTAATAATCCAATGATGTACTTCATCAATCTCTAACCAGGTATCAACTGACTTTAAGATGATCTGAAAAAACATTCACATCTTATCAAGTCGGTACATCCTTTTATTTTTTTTTACTCGAGGATGAGTAAAACTCAAGTTGGAGGATGTGATAATTATCATAATTTAATAAATAAAATATTAAAAATATATATTAATTAATATTTATTTAAAAAATTGATATTTTTATGGATGTTTTGCATGAAAGAAGCCCATCAATGTATAGAGCTCGATTTATGGGTTCCAATGCAATAAGTTTCACTCAAATCGAAGCTAAAACAAAAAAGTTATGAAGCTTAGAAGTTTAAAATAAAAAAAATAGACAGATGCACGGTGGACTGACCGATCGATCCATGAAATAGGCATAGACCATCTAGCTGAGCAGGTGTGGCTAATCAATGGTTGCCACATGATGAACCTAGACCACTAAGAGGTCTATGCAATTTTCATTATGGCGTATAGGGGCAAATTCATCATTTCATTGGGCCAGGCATACGGGGATTGGTTCGGGTTAGCTCGGTCCACGACGGTCAATGAGCATAGTAAAAATGCGATCTAATGGCTGAGAGTGATCTTGATTCAGATCCGATGGCTATGATTCGAGCGTTGATGGATGGCTGCGATTTGAGCACTAACGGACGGCTGAGAAGGCAATCGGTGGTCATCCAATGGCTGACATTATTTCCTAGTTTGAATAGGACTTTCCAAACTTCTTGAGCATGATCCAATGGCTAAAAATCATCCAACGAGAGATCCGATGGCTTAGAATACATCAGGCACTGGTCAAGGCATTAAATGGCCGAATTTTGATGGGATTTGGGGCGTTTGATCAAGATCCAATGGTTAGGATTTCAACAGGCATGAATAATTCGAGCCAAACTCGGATTAGACTCCAACAAGAACTCACAAACTCTATTTTTTCTCTATTTAAAGCCTGATATGCTAGAAATCAAGAGAGAGCCCCCCTTAGGGGGAAATTAGTTTTTTAGTTCTCTTTTTCTCCCTTCTGTTCTCTTTTCTCTTCTTCTTTCTTCTTTCTTTTTTTTTTGGTTTTAATTAGGAGATCTAAAGATGCAGAAAGGTAAAGAATTTCATACCATGTCAGGCTAGAATTCTTGTGTTCAGGGGGTAAGAAAAGTCTTTCAATCATGAGAGTTTGTAATTTGAACCCTATTTTCTTTTTATTGAGTAATAAAATTTAGTTATCTTTTACATATCTTTCTTATTCATATTTTAATATTGAATTTCTTATAATTTATAGCTAAAAAAATAGATCATGATCGTGGAAAGATACGATCTGTAATCATGTTAGAATAAATTATAAGACTTATATTTTAATATTTAATTTTTTATAATTTATATCTATGGAGATAGATCATGATCGTAGATAGATACAATTTATGCTCAAATTAGGATAAATTATAGAAATTAAATTAGAATTATATTCTTTGATTACATGATCTAAATAGTCTATTCTGTACGATGGATCACGAACATGTTAGATATGGTCCATGCTCGATAGAATAGGTTATGTTAGAATCTGATCAACGAAATATATATCTTATAAGATTGCATGTTGATATTGAAAAGATTGCATGAATCAATTATAAACTTGAATATTGAAAGATAGAATTGAAATCCTAGATAATTTTCTCTATCTATCTTTTCTTAATTCCAAAAGCCCTAATTAATTAAAATTTATTTTTTTATTTTAATTTGCTAAATCTTAATTAATTCACTTTAATTTGCTTATTTAAATTTTTATTTTAAAAATTTATTTATTTATTTTTTATTAAATTGAATGTAACTTAGCCTTCAATCCTCAAAAAAATCGACACCTGACTCACCACTATTTTAATTAATTTTAAGATCAATTTTAATTATTATTTGATGCTCTAATGATAAGTAGAGCAAATAATCTTCCACCACGATCGATCCATAACTTGTAGATGCCTTGGTCTAGTAGATCCAAATGCTGACTTATGCGATGTAGTAGCTCCAGCAAGCGGCTACTGCCTATGGTAGCTTCTTCTCGGCATAGTTATCGAACATGCTTCGAGAGCCCGAAGTTGACATACTGGCGTATCCTCTACTCCATTCTTGCTTCTGCACCCTGTCGGTCTTCCCCTCATCATAATAATAGAAGGGAAGACAAATGCCATTGATCCTCCTCCTCTAGCAGAGACTCCACCCCAGGCTACTCTCTGCCTCCTTGAAAGTCTCATCGAAAAGTGGATCTTGAGTGAAAGATCTAGGACATCGAGCATCATCTCGACAAAGTCCAAAATGGGGCACACCAGAATGATGATGGCCTCAGCTTTAACTCTTGGCCTCCCTTCTCCCACACCATTCTGAGGGAACTGATTTTAAGTCGGTTCAAGATGTCTTAGGTTGAGCCCTTTAACGGCTATTTAGACCCCCTCGACCACTTGGAGGGCTATAAAGCCCTCATGGTGCTCCAGGATGCCTCGGACATCCTTCTCTACCTCACCTTCTTAGACACCCTCAAGAAATCGGCATGGGTGTGGTATTCAGGACTCTAGCCAGAGTCCATTCACTTGTTTGAATAGCTTGTAAGGCTATTCCTCACCTACTTGGGCAATAACTAAGTCTAGCCGAAGAATACTGACAGCCTCTTCTCAATCCAGCAAGAAGAGGATGAGTCACTGTGAGACTACATGACGCGCTTGAATGCCATCATGCTTGAGGTGTGCAACCTCCATGAGATGGTGGTGATGTTGGTACTTAAGCAGGGATTACGAAATGAGCACCTCATCTTCTCCCTCAATAAAATATGCTTGAGGGACTATACCGACCTACTTGTGCATGCTCAGAAATATGCACAAATAGAAGAGGCCTAGGGTGCACATAAGTAGGCCAAGGAGAATAGGACCCCAACAAGAAGCAAAACTAGGAGGAGCCTCACATAGGCATGTGGGAGAAGAGCACTCCTAACTATCAAATATCCTTAGGCTGAGGAGTCCCCCTTGGCACTTCAATAACTACGCCCTTCTGTCTGCCCCACGAGCCTAGGTTTTAATGGAAATTGATGGTCAGGAATATCTTCGCCAACCCATAGCTAGTATCATTAATGTGATATCTAGATTTGCAAGCAGCTGGAGGGCAGAAAATCTGCTATGAAGGTAGAGAGACGATGCATAGGAAACTCCATTTCTTCCCTAATGAGAATGTATCATTGGTGAGTTCGGCACCTTTTGGTCATATTAATAAAAATATTTTTTCTTTCTCTAGACCATATTGTAGATTTTTTTGTTAAAATGAACACATGAAACATTTGACTGATATCGACTACTGGGGGCAACTAAAAATGCCATGAGAAGCATACCGAAGACAACTAAGTCTAGCCTTAATCATCAAGGGATGACGATCGGAGGAAAATCGATGTGAGATATACAAACTTGAGTATGGACCCTAGCAACTAGGTTGGAAATCACTGACCTCATAGAGCTATCTCTACTGTAGCTAAGCATTTGAAATTGTGTCCCAAAGTTAATCATCAGTCTGTTGATGGTTATGCTATTTTATAATTATAAATATTTTATTATTAAATAAAATAAATATGCTAGCATTTTCATCATAAAGTCTATATCTTTTATTGAACTCATTTATTGTGATGAAGTTCTTAGGACTATTTAGTTTTGATAAAGAGAGGATTTATCGATTAGTCCTTAAACTATTCACGATCAAATGATATATTATTAAATAGGATAATAATATTTATTGAGTATAGATCATTGTATGCCATATAAGTTGGTTGTCTTCTTAACCAAGGAATATAGAAACATTGGTATGACATACAGATGAGATGTAAGGGTATATTATTACTGAATGTGATAAACTCTAGAGTATTTTGCTATCAAAAATTTTTTAAATGGGATATTGATAAGTACCATAAATTCATCAATAAAAGTATTAATTTATTAATTAATTTATATTAATTTTTAAGAATTAATGATCAATTTATATATATTTTTTAAGAAATTAATATTTTTATTAATTAAAAAATTAATTAAAAAATAAAATTTTATTATTAATAGAAAGATCTTATTTTTTTGATCATAATAAAATAAATTTTAAGCAAAACGAAGCTAAAACGGAGAAGATATGAATTTCTAAAGAAATAAAATAAATAAAAATTAAATAAAAAATAATATACGGCTCAGCCGGCTCAAGCCGGCGTGCCAAACCAGCCATGCAAGCCAATTTTATTGCAGAAGCCGTAGTTGGTCCACGATCCAAACATGGACTGCTAGCTCAGCAAAATCCGACGAATCATGGAGCGACACGTGGTGGACCTAGACCCTTAAGGGTTCATGAAAAATTCATCACGATTTATAGGGTAAAAAGATAATTTTGCATCAAAGCAGCGAGTGCTGATTGATTGCAGTGTATGGTGCAGCTGGTCCATGCAGTCCATGGCAACAGTAAAGGCACGATCGGATGGATATGGTTGATTACGGTTAAGATCGGACGGCGATGGTTATTTTCGGATTTGATTCGAATTCCATCAGTAATCTAGTGCGATCCAATGGCCAGAAAATTAGCCGATGAAGATCCAACGGTGCAAAAAGCTACCGACGATGATCAGGACTCCCAATGCATGATTAGCAGCCAGATTTCCTCCATCAACGTATGATCGGATGGCCAGAATTTAATCCGACCTGATCTGGGCCGATACACATCCGATTTTGATGATTTTTGATCCATTAGATTTCTATCAATGGCCAGATTTCATCTGAAGTAGCAGAATTCATCTAAGACTCCTTTTAATTTAATTATTATTCAAAATTCTTCATATTTTGACAATCAAAGAGCTCCTTAGTCCCATATTACCCAGAAAAAACTCTCCAGCCCTCCTAGCTCTATAAAAAGGACCTCAGGCCGCTAGAAATCAACAGATCTAATCAAGATGAAGCTTTGGTACAAGGGAAAGCTAGGCTATGGATTAATAGCTACTTTAAAGCAACGGATGCCGAGAAGAAGAGCTAGGCTTCTACACCATCTTTTTGCCAATGCCAATCTAAGATCAGAGATCAGGCTATTTTATTTTATTTTATTTTTTTTAAATTCTATGTATTTAAATTCTAAAATTTTAATTAATAAAAATTTTATTATTATTATTATTTTTTGCACTTTAATTTTAGATCTTTATTTTTGTTGTAATTTAACTTTTATACTTTAATTATTACTTTTTATTTTATTGCAAGAAGATGCTAAGATCTAACTAGTAGATCTTAGTACCAAGTTTAAATTTTTGTACTTTTTAATTTTTACTTTTAATTTTCTGACTTTACTTTTGATTTCAAAACTCAAATCCTTTTTTTTTTTAAAAATTAAAGATTTTAAATCTAAAATATTATCTTTCCTATGGATTCGACCTGACTCACTACTGTCTATGTATTCTTAATTATTTTAAGAAGTCAAATTAAACTGATAAATACGGTGTCTTAACGACAACATTGCATTTCTATCAAGTTTTTGGCGCTATTATCGGAGAAGGAATAGATGCTATTTTTTTAATTTTTTTTGATTTTATAAATTAGTTATAATTTTTTTTAAATATTGCTTACTAACTTTTTATTTATTTATTTTATAGAAAAAAAAGGAAAAAGGAAGAAAGCATCTACTTTTGGTGAGATCAATCATAACCCTAGTCTTCTTTCCTTTTTATTTATTTATTTTATTTATTTATTTTATTTTTAAATTAATTAAAAAACTATTTAAACCTAATTAAAAGCTTCATGATAAGATTAGAAATCCTAACTGTTTAGAGCTTGCATCATATTAGTTTTATTTTTATTTTTTGATAATTGCTGGGGGTAAGGTAAGCCTTTCGGAATTCAATTAGTTGCACGTATCTAGTTTAAATTGCATAGGACTCTTTGATTGAAAATTTTGTATGCATATTCATCTTTAAATCAAATTAAGGGCACAACCCAATTAATCAAGATAAGATGGAGATTTGATCACCCTTCCTTGGCCCACAAACAACCAACTAGCATCCTGCATTGACCTAAGTCTTTAATTTTAAAATTAATTAGACATCAGCCTTAGGAGCTCGAGCTCAATAGAACAAGGAATCCTAAGAGTTGAACCAGGTTAGGGTTAGTCAATTTGACTGGTGTCTAGAAAAATAGTTTAGGAACGACTGGGCTCAAAGGAAGATGGTTTCTAATTGATTCCGTTAGCTTACCTAGCCAAGCACAATTGGTGTCTAAGGCAAGCAACGGGAGGACTCCCACCGATCTTATACTTACCTGGCTAATTGATTAGCTGATCCTACACTTGGAGGACTTGAAGGTGACCTTAACAGTTAGGAGCTGTCTAGGTTTAGGTTGATCTTAGGTTAGGATTAATTTGTTTGAAACTTATTTGAAAATAAAAATTTTTACTTTAGGTATTTTCAATCTCTATTGCCCTGACATAAGGTTGCCTTGGCATAATCGAAAGTTATGTTGCATGGTCATCCTAGGATATGAAAAGGTTGAATTAACTTAGAACTTAAAAAGAAGAGTTTAAAAAATCAAATAAAATAAAATTAAAAAAAAAGATTGAGGATATTGAGAATATAGTGAATTCTCCAACATCCGTGTGGAGAAGGATTTCAGGTCGACTAGTCAAAATAGATTTAGTTTTTATTTCAGACTCTACAACCTCAACATCCATAATGGATTTAGCAAATTAGCCTCAGCCTTAAACCCTTAAGGACTTATGTTATCCAGTTGGCTCCATCCAACCCTCTTGTATCAGGTTGCCCCAATCCATAGCAAACAACTTTGAAATTAAACCTCAAATTATTAACATGCTTTCAAAATTCACGGGAATAGAGGATGTATATATATATTCATTAGAAAATTTGAAGAGGTTTGTGCAACCATGAAACTACAATAATTATCAGAGGATGAAATCAAACTGAGATTAATCAATTTTGCCCTTAAGGATAATGCCAAAAAGTGGCTTTATAGTCTTCCAAATCAATCTATCACAACCCGGGAAGGCTTTTTAAGAATATTATTAAAAAAATATTTTTCTTATTACAAAACAGCTAGAATTAGAAATGAAATAAACCAATTCTATCAACTAGCTAGTGAATCATTTTGGAAATATTTTGACCGATTCAAGAATCTCTTGACCCAATGCCCACACTATGGAATAAAAACTTGGAGGCTATGCCAAATAATTTATGAAGGATTAGATTCAAATTTCCAAACAATGCTAGAGTCCATGTGCCAGGGATAATTTATGTACAAAGAACCAAATGAAGCCTGGCAATTTTTAGAAGACCTAGCCGAGAAAAGTTTACAATGAGAAATAACTAAGAAACCAGAAAAATCCACACCTTCAAGAGGTGGAATTTATCAAATTCAAACATCCCTAGCTGCAGAAGCCAAAATTATAACTTTGGCACATAGGTTAGAGGCCTTAGAACTTCAGAGACCAGCCAGTGTGAACTAAGTGTCTACACCCATGTGCAACGGGTGCAATGCACCAGACCATGTCCTTGAGGAATGTCCCCTCCCAATGAACCAATTAGATAATGGATGTGCACAAGTGAATGCCACATATCAGAGACCGTTGAACAATCCCTATGCACCCACTTACAATCCAGGTTGGAGGAATCATCCAAATTTTTCATAGTCACAAAATCCAAATGTAGGCGGTCCAAGTTTCAATCAACAGAACCCAAGGCCTAATCCTGTGATAAATACCCTGCCACCATCAGACTTTAATATTAATGAAAAGAAACTTAGTTCTTTAGAGAAAAGCCTAAAAATCCTAGCCAAATCTAATGCTGACACCAATGCTACCTTAAGTAATTTCATGCAAACCATGGGCCAAATTCTGAATTCAAATTCTTAGGCCATAGCCCATTTGGAAATGCAAGTGGGTCAGCTAGCATCCACTATAAGTGAACGTGAACGAGATAGGCTACCTAGCCAACCTGAACCCAACCCCAGGAATCAAAATGGTAGACCATTCCAAGAAAACTAGGTTAATCAAGTTAATGCCATTCATTCCTTGAGATTAGGAAAATAAGTAGATAATAAGGTAAATACACCTAACACTAGTACTGAGTCTATTGAGCCACCCAATGAATAATCTACCTTACAAACTCAAGCTCCTGAAACTGATAGTGTACCAAACCAAATACCCACAATCTCTAGAGCTCCTTTTCCGAATCGATTAAGGTCTAATAAACAATCGAAATATTTAGACAAAATGTTAGAAGTATTTAAACAAGTTCAAATAAATATTCCTCTACTAGACATGATCCAACTAGTTTTGACTTATGCCAAATTCTTAAAAGATCTTTGCACCAAGAAAAAAATGACTAACATACCAAAGAGAGCTTTCTTAGCAGCAAGTGTGAGTTCATATTTGTTAAGTTATATGCCTATAAAGTACAAGAACCCAGGGTCTCCAACAATTTCATATGTTATAGGAGAAACCCACATTGAGAAGGCATTACTTGATTTAGGGGCTAGTATAAATATTTTGTCTTATTCAATTTATGAGCAATTGGGATTGGAAAAGCTTTAGCCAATAGGGATCACATTACAAGTAGCAGATCGATCTTTTAGGATCCCCAAGGGAATGGTAGAAGATGTTTTGATTAAGGTTGGAAATTTTATCTTTCCAGTTGATTTTGTCATTTTGGAGATTGAGCCAATATCAATCCTAAGGATCAAATCCCAATGATTTTAAGAAGACCATTCCTAGCTATTGCTAATGCTAAAATCAATTGTCGGAATAGACTTATCAAACTACCTTTTGGAAACATGACTATCGAGCTAAATATTTTCAATTTGGAATAGGAATCTACTAAGCATGCTAATATAAGTGTAATCCAAGATGAAATTTATGAACCCATGGACATTAGCGATGAGGAAGTCGATCTTGAATCTAGTATCTGGCCAATCCATGAATATAAGAACCTAGATAAAATACTTGGAGATAATAAAAATGGCCAAAGATGGGAGCCTCCCACTGAACCACTCATAGAAATGACTAAACCATCACCTGAGTCATCAAAAGAAGAGGCACCCAAAGTAGAGTTGAAATCCCTCCCTGAGCACCTCAAGTATGTATATTTAGGTCTAGAGAAAATCTTACCTATAATTATTGCATCAGATCTGAATCCTAACCACGAGGAGGAATTATTAGTGGTCTTAAGAGAAAATCGAGAAGCAATAGGCTGGACCATGACAGACATTAAAGGAATAAGCCCCTTCATAGTTCAACATAGGATACACCTAGAGGAACTGGTTAGTACCGTGACTAACCACATAGAAGAACCCAAGTCAGGAATTAGTACTGATGCTAGTTCCAATTTAAATAAGATAGAAAAAGAAGAAAAGAGAATAGATGATTTACCCAAAACTTATAAACCTAAAAGCCTGTTCCCTTCAATCCTAGAAGTCGGTTCTTCTTATAAAAATCAAAAGATATGTAATGAAGAGTCAACGGAGTTGTTTAAGCAAGATCACATTAATTTATCTCCAGAATTAAAACCATCTTTTGTCACCATTCTAGCACCCATTGAATCAAACTTAACTCCTAATACAAAAACTCCATTCATGAGCATTTTAGAAGAACAAATAGGAGAAATTCTTAATAAACATGGGTTTAAGAATGGGATCATAAATTATGTCCCTAAAATTAATAATGATTATATCAATAATGAAATTATAAATCAACTTTCTGAGATTGGCAATCCAAAATCATTGAAATTTATCAATCTAATATTTGACACAGGATAGTTAAGCTGCATTATGTCTGGTTGAAGATGGTAAACTTAGTGCTTGTTGGGAGGCAACCCAATATTTAGTTTTCTTTAGTTTAATTTATCTTTTCAGTTAATTTTTTTTTAGAATAATTTGAATAAGTTAGAGAGAGAGCTTAAATTTTTAAAGGCATATGCTAGATCAAAAATATATTGAGTCAGGTGTACTCTTTCATGTTCTTTATTACACCCTTTATTTTTCTTCTCCATTGAGGATAATGTCGATTAAGTTGGGAGGAGAACAGTAAAAATTTTAAAATATTAAGTCCTCTAAAAGGTTAGTATTTAGTATTTAGACACCTGATTATGCTTAAAAATTAAATTAAACTAAGCATTTTTTAAAAAAAAATTGATACACTGATCAGAAAATCTATGAGATATTGAGGAATCAAGTATTAAAAAAATTCAATAAAGAGTTAAGTCTAGAATATAAATTTTTTTTTCTTGGAGCATTTCTAATTACTTCACTACCATCAAAGAAAAGTCTATTTTTTATAGGCTTGTGTAGGATAACTATATATTTCTTCATATAAAAAATTTATTTTAATAAAATAATTTTCATGTACTTCTCACTAAGTAACTAGGCCTCTTTGTCTAAGCAAGCATTGAGTTTCACATCAAAAGATGGGAAGGACAAAGAAGCTCATTGTAAAGCTAGTCTTAACTCGTAGCCTATTTAATTCGAGCTAGTAAGCCCGAGGGGTATTCTATACCTAGTGTCCTAAAGCCAACTGGTTTGGAAGTTATTGGCCCAAGACTCGCTACATGGATCAAATAGAAAGCTTAAGGAGTTAAGACACTCAATAGTGGTATAATGTTAAAAAAAATATTGATTTTTCATCGAGTAATCGGGTTTCATTATCTAAGTAAGCAATGATATTCACATCAAAAAGTGAGCAATGTGAAAATAAAAATCAATAAATGAAGGGTAGAAGTAGCAATATACTTGTCTATATGAAAGTTTAGACAAATCAAAGATAAATGTGGGATAGTTTAGAAAAAGTTCAAAAAAATTTAATATTCTTTACTTAATTTTTTTATTGATAAGTATTAATACCCCAATGATATGTCTTACTTAAGCTCTACTGAATATCAATGGCCATTTTGAAAACTGCTTAGGTAAAATTCGAAACTCTAAAATTAAAAGATATTTAAAACTAAATTCTTTCTTTACTCGAGGATAAGCAAAGCTTAAGTTGGGGGGTGTGATAAGTACCATAAATTTGTCAATAAAAGTATTAATTTATTAATTAATTTATATTAATTTTTAAGGATTAATGATCAATTTATATATATTTTTTAAGAAATTAAAATTTTTATTAATTAAAAAATTAATTAAAATAATAAAATTAAAAAATAAAATTTTATTATCAATGGAAAGAGATCATTTTTTTGATCATAATGAAATAAATTTTGAGCAAAATGGAGCTAAAATGGAGAAGATATGAATTTCTAAAGAAATAAAATAAATAAAAATTAAATAAAAAATAACATACGGCTCAGTCGGTTCAAGCCGGCATGCCAAGCCAGCCACGCAAGCTGACTCAGCCATAGAAGCCATTAGTCGATCCACGATCCAGGTGTGGAATGCCAGCTCAGCAAAATCCGATGAATCATGGGGCGACACGTGGTGGACCTAGATCCTTAAGGGTTCATGGAAAATTCATCATGGTCTATAGGGTAAAAAGATAATTTTGCATCAAAGCAGCGAGTGCTGATTGGTTGTGGTGTATGGTGTAGTCGATCCACATGGTCCATGGCAACAGTAAAGGCATGACCGGACAGATATGGTTGATTGCGGTCAAGATCGGATGGTGGTGGTTATTTCTGGGTTTGATTCGAATTTCATCAGCAATCTGGCATGATCCAATGGCCAAAAAACTAGCCAGTGAACCAATGGTCCAGAAAGCTCCTGACGGTGATGAGGACTCCCAACGCATGATTAGCAGCCAGATTTTCTCCATCAACGCACGATCAAATAGCCAGAATTTAATCCGACTTGATTTGGGCCGATACACATCCAATTTTGATGATTTTTGATCCATTGGATTTCTATCAATGGCCAGATTTCATCCAAAGTAGCAAAATTTATTTAGGAGTTCTTTTAATCTAATTTTTACTCAAAATTCTTTATATTTTGATGATCAAAGAGCTTCTTAGTCCCACATTGCCCAGAAAAAAACTTTCCAGCCCTTCTAGCTCTATAAAAAGGACCCCAGGCCTCTAGAAATCAACAGATCTAATCAAGGTGAAGCTTTGATATAGTGGAAAGCTAGGCTATGGGTTAATGACTACTTCAAAGCAACGGGTACTGAGAAGAAGAGCTAGACTTCTATATCATCTTTCTGCCAATGCCGATCAAAAATCAGAGATCAGACTATTTTATTTTATTTTTTTTTAAATTTTATATATTTAAATTTTAAAATTTTAGTTAATAAAAATTTTATTATTATTATTATTTTTTATACTTTAATTTTAGCTCTTTATTTTTTTTGTAATTTAATTTTTATACTTTAATTATTATTTTTTATTTTATTATAAGTAGATGCTAAGATCTAACTAGTAGATCTTAGTACCAAGTTTAAATTTCTGCACTTTTTAATTTTCACTTTTAATTTTTTGACTTTACTTTTGATTTTAAAACTGAAATCCTTTTCTTTTTTTTTTCAAAAATTAAAGATTTTAAATCTAAAATACTATCTTTTCTGTAGATTCATTCCGACTCACTACTATCTACATATTTTTAATTATTTTAAGAAGTCGAATTAAACTGATAAACACGGTATCTTAATGATAACATCACATTCTTATCAGATATGGGTATAAGTGTCCCTTAGAAATAGAAGATTTTTGGGCATAGTCAAGTACTTGTAAAGTTGGTGAGTGATCAAGATGAGAATGACCACTCTAAGAGTTGGAGAAAATATATCATTGTATTTTAATTTAGCAAAATCTTAGTCAGGATAATCCATGAGATGGATTTGGTATTTTAAAATATAATATGGATGACAAAATTAGGATTGATAGTTAAACTCTAAATCATACTATAAACATTTTGGTCAAGGGGATGAATTATATTAAAACTATATCCACATGGGTTCTAAGAGTGTTGCTTTACACATTCAACCTATTCGACCATCAAATACCATTGGTAGCTAGATGGATATTTTAATTGATATAAAAATTTATTTCTATACTATTGGCTTAGGTTTGAACCTATAAGATCATACATATAAGAGATCTCGATATGATCGGATGGTTGATCAATGATTTAGAATCATTCTAAGGTCAAACAATCAATATGGTTGATGTTTGATCTAGTACAAGTATTGTAGGAGGATCGATTAGCAATTGGATTACTAATTGGCTTAATTTGATTGAGTCAAAGAGCTAAGATTAAGTTTAATCGAATATAATTTAATTAAATTTAGTTTGAACTTGATTGGATCAATTTCAATTGGTTTATTGGATAAGCCAATTGCAAGAAAGAATAAGTTCCTGTTCAATTAGGACTTGTATGTACCCAATTTTTGATTTGAATAAAAATTAAATTAAATTTATATTTAATTTAATCTAATTTAATTAGACTCTTAGTTAGACTAAGATCATATCTAATTGGACAATCAAGTCCAATTTGAAGAAAAAATACTGATTTCCTGGATTAGGTTCGTTCAAATCTGATTGAATTAAGAGGTATATTTTAAAAATTTTTTCTTAGATCTAAATCAGATCTAACATTTTTTAGATCTAATTTTATGATCTGATAAATAAAAAAATAAATTAAATTAAATCTAAATTAGTTTTACCTTAATATGGATAATTCGATTATCCGTTGATGATCTGCTGATAGCCTGAGGTTCTGGATCTAGCCATGCAAGCGCCTGGGCTCTACCGGTATCCACTCAGACTGGATCTTTAGCTTTTTTTCTTCTTTATCACATCTTCAAAAATTAGATCTGGATCTAATTTGGAGGATCTTCGAAACTCCTTTCGAAGATCTGCTGTCGTCTCTACAGCAGTGCTGTCTTCTTTCTTTCTCGTTAGCCTTTTTTTGCTTGAATCGCACTAATCTGAAGGCCCAACTTTATTGGACGTGGAGAGGAGAGAGAGAGTCAGAAAATGGCATGGAGGAGGGAGAGAGGCAGCCTTGGGGTATGGGCTAGGAGAAAGTTCTCTCAAAGTTGGGCGCAGATAGGTCTTTATATAGACCCTATTACGCCACGCAGTGTCACATCACCTCGGCCAATCACGTTGCTTCATGCAATCAGATCTAAATCTGATTAGTGGGATGACATCACCTGATCCAATCAGATGAGAGACCCACAGATTCATCCTTAGGTAGTGCCTAAGACTGGTCAAAGTCTATAGGTGAGGGTCACCTAGTTTGAATCCAAGAAGCAACCTGGAGTCCCATCCGTATGGGACTCCAGGCATCCCTATCCATGGGCGCACGCCATCCTAGGCGTGCACCCCCTCCTTTCCAAAATCTAGTAAGGGGACAATCCTCTATCTACTCTCTAATAAGTGTATGACACATGGGCAGGTATCCAAGGGTCAAAGGTCAATATTTGACCAAGTCAAAGGACAAGAATTAGTAGGTGATGGAAAATGGTAGGTGTTGTCTCAAATTTTTCTCATAAATTAAGATAATCTTTTTCTGACCTGGAAAAAGCTCCAGTCAGACTAGGTAAAGATATCTGAGTGAGCACAAATATATTTTGCTTAGTTGAGATAACTTATAATGATAGAAAAGGAGAATGTTAGGTTCAATCGTGTGCTAGCATGATTTCCTTGAACCTAATTGAATCTAATTCAAATCAATTGAACTGGGTTAGTCCAATTAATGATATCCAGATCCAAACCTTTATTTGTATGATCCAGTTAGGTTCAGTTCTGTATGGTAATGGGATATGTCGTGATCTCCATCATCGACATCATCGAAACTCTTTTCGATGGATCAGAACTTTTCTGATTCAGACAACTGGAATGATCGATCATCTAAATCATTCTAATTGCTCCCAAAATCCACCAGTGACACCTAGCAGTATATGGTGGCAACCCATCAAAATTGAAAAATGAACCTCTCGGTGCAGCTACTTGTGTGATTAAGTTCTTCTATCTTGAGCTTCCCGATCAGATTAGGGTTAAGGTGAACTCGTCAAACCCTAATTTCTATCATATGATTTAATCATTTGATTCAAGTCCGATGTGAAAATCCTTAATAGAAACTCTTTCTATTATTTCACTCTCTGCCATGGCCATGGGCTTATAGGACTTGATTCTTATGATCATCATAGGGCTGCTCATCCACCGAGGTAGATAGATTCCATCTTGGTGTAATCCAATTCCTACAATGAACATGCTATAGCCAACATACACCTCAGAATTTTGAATGGCTAGGAGATCGAGTCATGGTGTAGTCAAACTATAACACCCTCAAGGTGAACTGTCGATGCACCTCAGGTCAGAATCAGACACACCACTGCAGCTTCGAGTCAGTCATCGACGAGAAGGTAGACTTCCTTATGACTACTCGAGGTGGTCACGCTCAGTGCCCTCGTTCTCTAACGAGTACCTATACTCTCACTCCGATGTCTCTACACCATAGACTCAAGACTCATCTACTATAAAGAAGCGATTGTACACTAGCCTTCCGAATCAATCACCATCCTCATGATGATCCTACGGTCAGGAGCATTTTATGAGTTAATAATGAAAAATTCATGTCTTAAATTTTCAACTCTTGAAAATAAGAATTATCATTACCATTAACTCAAGGGATGTATCACAGACACTAAATACACATATGTGATAGAAAATAATCCCATTTTATTATTTATAGTCAAAATTATAATTTTGCCCTTAGAAGTGTATTATACAAGTGTCAGCCAATTCTGGCTTCTAGGGCACACATATCTAACAAACTCCCACTTGACCTAAAGCCAATTGGCTATAAATCTAAGTCCCATCTTCTCAAGGTGGGCTTCGATCTTTTGCTGGCCCAATGGCTTTGTAAGTGGGTCCGCCGCATTGTCTGTGGAGTCGACTCTCTTGACCTCGATGTAATCCTTCTCGAGGTAATCGTGGATGAGGTGGTATCGCCGCTCGATGTGCTTAGATTTTTGGTGAGACCTCAGCTCCTTAGCAAGGGCTATGGTGCCATTATTATCGTAGTATAGAGAAATGGTATCTGATGGCATCACTCCGATCTCTATGGTAAATTTTTTGTACCAGAATGCCTTTTTTTCAGCTTCTGATGCAGCGATGTATTCCGCTTCCATGGTGGAATCTGCTATCACTGTCTGCTTGAAACTTTTTCAACTGACAGCTCCACCATTGCACAAAAATAGACTCCCAGATGTCGACTTTCGATCGTCTACATCGGATATAAAATCCGAGTCTGTATACCCTTGGACTTGGAGTTCTCTATTACTAAAGACTAGTAATATATCCTTAGTTCTTCTTAAGTACTTAAGGATACATTTCACAGAAGTCCAGTGTTCTTTACCTGGATTCGACTGATATCTGCTCATGACACTCACAGCATGGGCTATATCAGGTCGTGTACATAACATGGCATACATGAGGCTCCCTATTGCTGAAGCATACGGGATCTTGCTCATGCGTTCTATTTCCTCAGGTGTGCTAGGGCACATCTTCTTGGAAAGATGAATGCCATGCTTGAAGGGTACTAAACCCCTCTTAGAGTTTTCCATGCTAAACATCTTTAGCACTTCCTCTATGTACATCTTCTGTGAAAGTCCTAACATCCTATTTGGTCTATCTCTATAGACCTTAATTCCTAGAATAAAGAATGCTTCTCCTAGGTCTTTCATGGAGAATTTTTTAGATAACCACATTTTAACTATGGTCAACAAGGGAATATCATTTCCAATAAGGAGGATATCATCCACGTATAATATGAGGAAGATAACAGCGCTCCCACTGACCTTTTTGAAGATACATGGCTTCTCCTCATTTTTGATAAAACCAAATAATTTGATCACATCATTAAAATGAGTATTCCAGCTTCGAGATGCTTGCTTAAGTCCATATATGGATCCTTTGCAGCTTGCAAACCTTGTGATCATCATCACTGGATGTGAAACCTAGCGACTATTCCATATAGATATCTTCCTCAAGATATCCATTTAAGAATGCCATTTTCACATCCATTTGCCATATTTCATAATCGAAAATAGGCTACAACAGCAAGCAATATATGCGAATGGATTTTAGCATAGCTACTGGCGAAAAGGTATCCTGATAGTCAATGCCTTCACATTGACTATAATCTTTTGCCACTAATCTAGCCTTGAATGTCTCCACATTCTCATCTGCACCAATCTTTCTCTTGATAGATCCATTTACACCCAATAGGTACTATACCTTCTGGTGGATCTACCAAGGTCCAGACTTGGTTTGAGTGCATCGAGTCAATTTCTGACTTCATTGCCTCTAACCATTTCTCGAAGTCGATATCTGATATCGCCTCATTATAGATTTTGGGATCATCACCATGAACCCCATTACCTATGAGAAACATTTCCTCTACATCCTCTAAAATAGTACCTAAGTACCTTTCAGGGGGATGAAAAACTCTTTTCGATCTACGAGGTGGAGGAGGTAGTGTATGGATTGGCTCAACCTGATTTGGTTCCATTTGGTCCTTAGCTCGTTGCTCTTGTGAGACTTTCTCTTCGAAGCTTGAATCTGCTTTCCAATGCTACGCTATCTTGAATAAACTATTTTTCAAGAAAGATGGCATGTCGACTTACAATCACATTGTGATCTTCTGGAATGTAGAAATAATATCCTAATGACTCTTTAGGATATCCTATGAATCGAGCTCTAAAGGACCTAAAGTCTAACTTGTCCGCTTGTTGTCTTTTGACATGAGCCGGACAACCCCAAATTCTGAGATGACTCAAACTTGGTTTCTTACCATGCCATATCTCATACGGTGTGGTAGGAACAGTTTTAGAAAGAACCCTATTCAGTTTGTATATTACAGTTAACAAACAGTATCCTCAAAGAAAATCAGGGAAGGTCTGTGAAGCTCATCGTGAATCGAACCATATCTAATAGGGTTCGATTCCTCCGTTCTAAAACTCCATTGAGTTGAGGTGTTCCTGGTGGAGTCCATTGAGAGACTATGCAATTTTCTTTGAGATAGTTCAGAAATTTTCGACTAAGGTATTCACCTCTCCGATCTGATCGAAGAACCTTAATGGGTTTTTCAATTTGCTTTTCTACATCATGTCTGAATTCTTTGAACTTCTCAAATGCTTCAGACTTATGTCTCATAAGATACACATACCCATACCTTGATAAATCATCGGTAAAGGTTATGAAGTAGACTAAGTTACCTCTAGCCAGCACATCAAATGGGCTGCACACATCTGTATGTACTAGTGCAAGAAGATCTATGGCCCTTTCCCCATGTCCTATAAAAGGGAGCTTGGTCATTTTGCCATGAAGATAGGCTTTATAAATTGGATATGACTCGGAAGTCAATGAACTCAATAGCCCAGTTTTCTCTAATTTGTTAATCCTATCTTCTGCTATATGACCTAATCTTAGGTGCCATAGATACCTATCATTAGAACTATCCCTAGGACGTTTTGATTTTATAGCATTCACATTTTGCTCAAAGTTAAAAATAGATACATCAACATGTAACCGATAAAGACCGTTAATAAGGAAACCACTTGCAATTTTATTTCTTTTATAAAGAATGTTACAATGCTCCTTAAGAAAACTAATTACATAGCCTTCTAATGCAAGGCAAAAAATAAAAATTAAATTCCTGCTTGCTGTAGGCACATAATAACAGTCTTTTAATACTAAGTCTAAACCAGATGGTAGTCAAAGAGAGTATGTTCCCATGGCCACGGCAGCAACTTTTGCTCCATTTTTAATGCATAGGATTATCTCACCATCTCTCAGCCTTCTGCTATCCTTAAGACCCTGTATAGAAGTGCACAAGTGAGCACTAGAACTAGAATCAAGCACCCAACTGGATGCAAAAGAAACCATAAGGTTAGACTCAATAACGAGCATACCTCCAGAAGGACCCACCTCCTTCTTCTTTCGGGTGGCCAGGTAAGTAGGACAGTTTCGCTTTCAGTGGCCATCATTATTGCAATAGAAATACTTTTCTTTGTCAGCGGCCTTCTTCTTTAGCTTTGCCTTTTTCTTTTTTCTCCTTCCACCTTCTGCTTTTTCACAGACTTCTTCTTCTTTCCAAAAGACTTTCTCTTGGAAGAAGTTCGTTCCATAGCAAGCACTGAGCCTTTAGAACCTTTCATGGAAAGCTCAGTAGTAACTAGCATGTTCATAAGTTCAGCCAAGGAGTTTTGAAGTTTATGCATATGGTAGTTCATGATGAACTGCCCATATGCATCAGTCAAGGATTATAGAATTATATCATTCTGCAGATCCAATCCAACCTCACTCCGAGTTTCAAGCTCTTCCAAGTTCTTGATCATCATGAGACAATGATCTTGGACTAACTGTCCATCACGCATCTTAGCCTTGAATAGTCGTTTAGTGACTTGATACTTGCCTGTGCAACTCTATTGACCAAACATTCTTTTAGTGAGCAACATTTGTGAGCAGTCCTGATATCTTCATGGCACTGAAGTTCATCAGACTTCAAGCCCAACTGCTAGTTACACGTGGCTCAGTTGTACCAAAAAAGATGCAACCATGTCCTATTAGGCAATCGGAAATGCTACGGGCTGGAGGATGGAATGGGCTTCAAAAATTCCTGGATAACGATGAGAGATCAATTAGGAAATCCAATATTGCAAATGGTGGGTCGACTTAAATAAGGAGTGGATCAATATTCTGGATACGAGACGATTCATGAATTAGAGATCAAGTTTTGGGTGCATCATGATTAGAGAATTATTGAACAAGAGTTGTTCACTCATTGCTAACCCATCACCAATAATGTTAGGTGGAGAATGATAGTCAGTTGGTGGGACCGACCATCATAAAAATTCAGTAATCATGGAGATTTTTGCATCTCTACAGAGGAAGTGTAGGGATTCGGAAATAGTGAAAGCAAATTTTGTTTAAAAATAAAATAATCTACAATAAATTGGTTAACTTTTAAATTACAATATCTAACTAGAAACTTGACTCTCTACGACTGAAAAATATCTGCATCCATCTACTAGCACGAATCCTGGACATCCTATAAAATTGACCGGACCAAATTACAAAGGATTGACTCAAAACTTAAAATCATTTTGGAATTTTGAGAAGTTAACTCATGTACTGGATCAGGCACCCTCCTACCTACCAGCTTCGTCCATCCAACTGAGTAGAGAGTGTCCTCTAGATAATGGATGATGATGAATAACAAGGTCAATACTACA
>QRFJ01003585.1:0-64896 GCA_006176705.1 Cocos nucifera
ATATGATAGAAACTAGGGTTTGACGAGTTCACCTTAACCCTAATCTGATCGGGGCTCAAGATAGAAGAACTTAATCACATAGGTAGCTGCACCAAGAGGTTCACATTTAGCTCTAATGGGTTGCCACCATATACTGCTAGGTGTCACTGGTGGATTTTGGGAGCAATTAGAATGATTTAGATGATCGATCATTCTAGCTGTTCGAATCAGAAGAGTTCTGATCCATCGAAAGGAGTTTCAATGATGTTGATGATAGAGATCATGACATATCCCATTACCATATAGAACTGAACCTAACTGGGTCACACAAATAAGGGTTTGAATCTGGTGATCATCAATTGAACTAATCTAGTTCAATTGATCTGAATGAGATTCAATTAGGTTCAAGAAAATCGTGCTAGCACTCGATTGAACCTAACGTTCTTCTTTTGCTATCATAAATAAGTTGTCTTATCTGAGCCAAAGGAGTTTATACTCAATCAGAGGCCTTCATATGGTCTGACTGGAGGTTGTCCAAGTCAAAAATGGTTGTCTTATTTTGTAAGACATTACCTGCCATTTTTGGTCACCTGCCATTTCTTGTTCTTTGACTTTGGTCAAAAGTCTAACTTTGACTGGTCAAAAGTTGACCATTGACACTTTGACTTTTGACCATATGTTATGCACCTATTGGAGAGCTAGTGGAGGTTTGTCCCCCTGCTAGAACCTGGCAAGAAAGAGGGCGCACGCCACCCTTGACGTGTGCCCAAGTTGGAGGCACCTAGGAGTCCCTATTGAATAGGGACTCCATCTCCTTTTTGGATTCTAATTAGAGTTCTCCTAAGAACCAACTTTGACTGATCTTAGGCACCCTCTAAGAAGGAATCCAGGGGACTCTATTCCCACCAATCAGATTTAGATCTGATTTCACAAAGAGTTGTGATTGGTTGGGAAGAAGAGGAGTTGGATCACAGTTAGTCTATAAATAAGACCCTGCGCCCAACTCAAAAAAAAATCTGAATTAATTGAGATCTCCATGCCCCAAGGCCTTTTCTCCTCTCCTCCTCCATGCCAAAGCATCTTCTCCCTCTCCTCTCCACGTCCAAAAGGGTTTTGGACCTTGGTTGGTGCAATCTAGACAAGAGAAAGGCGAGTGAAAGCTAGAAGGCTGCGCTGCTGCAAAGGACGACTGCTGATCTTTAAAAGGAGTTTTGAAGATCCTCCAGATTAGATCCAAATCTGATTTTTGGAGATGTGATAGAGAAAAAGAGGATCTCCAGATCCTGCCCGAGTGGATACCGGTAGAGGCCAGGCACTTATGTGGCTAGATCCAAAACCTTCCACTGCTTACAGGATCATCAACGGGTAATAGGATTACCCACTTCAAGGTAAATCAAATCTGATTTAATTTATCTAATTTTATTTTAATTTCTAAAATAATAATAATCAGATCTAAAATATTTTAGATCTGATCTAGATCAAAGAGAAAAATTTTTGAAATATATCTCTTGATCTGATCGGATTTGAACGAACCTGGTCCGGAAAATTAGGATTTCCCTTCAATAGATTCCTATTGAGTCAAGATCGATTGTTGTTGATTCAGAATAAATTATTAAAGTTGGTTAAATCTATCATCAACTAGATTGGTCTATTGAGGATGTAGATATGATGGCTGATTATAATAGAATGACTAGGTAGACTAACTAGGTTGACCCTTATTATAGGCATAATTTTAATATTGGATCCGAGCCCGAGTCTATTGGGGTATCCAAGAAAAATTGAAATGGTTCCTCCAATCTGGGTTATATGAATTTGAAAAAGGATCATTAATCAACTTGGAGTAGTCTTGTACAGCTTGAACTTGTTCTTGGATATAAAGTAGAAATTATGTAGCCATGGGATATTCACTCATATAATGGGTTGGGCTAGCATAGATTGAACAAGTCTCCTGATAATTAGAGGATAATGTGTATTGTGCAGGAGATTTTTGACTTAGAGTAGTTGGTCTAATTTTTGGATAAGAAAGTCCACTTTATTTATCAAATTTGAATTAGCCTTAGGACTAGATTTTAAATGTTTAAATTCATGGATCCCTATCCAAGTTTGATAGAAAGATAATGAAGCATGGTTGATTGAGTTTTCAGTTAGGATTTCAAATAAAGCATAGGCTTTGTCTTCACTCTTATTCATAAATGCACCTCCACAAGATGCATCTACCCGTTGTCTAAATTGATCTCCTAAACCCTCATAGAAAGCTTAAACAATTTGCCACTTAGACAAACCATGGTGTGGGTATTTTCTAATTAGTTCCTTAAGTCTTTCCCATGAATTATGAATTTGTTTTCCTGAAAGCGGAGCAAATCCAATGATAGCTCACCTCATGATGTTGGTTCAGCCTATGAGATAAAATTTCTTAAGAAATTTACTTTGTAATTCAGCCCAAGTTTTAATTGATCTTCCTATTATGCCAAGCCAGTACTTGGCTTTGTCATTTAATGAAAAAAAATAAAATTAATCTAAGAACATCATTAGTCAAATTTTGGATCCTCATCGTACAACAAATTTCTAAGAATTCATTTAGATGCTTATACGGGTTTTCATTGATATTTCCATAGAAAGATGGGAGCATCTGGATTATAGTCGGCTTGATCTCATAGTGGGTAGCATGAATATCAGATAATTGGATACAAGTTGATGGATTATAGATGGAAGAAATAAAATAATTCTTCATCTGCCTAGATGGTTCTCTAAAATTTTTAGCCATTTGGTTATTAGGTTTAATATATATGGTTCAACCATTCACTTTTATGGTTGGGTTCAATTAGGTCAGAAAAAGTGATTTCCTACCGTGTATGTATTAGTGCAACCCTAACATATGGTTCAAAATTTTTAAATTTTTTTAAAATTATATTATTATATTATTATTTTATTATAATTTTTTAATTTTTATATTATTATTTTATCTTTAGAATTTTTATTATTATTTATTATTTTATTATTATTTTATTTTTTAAATTTTTTTTAATAATTTTATTACTTTATTATAATTTTATTTATTTTTATTTTTTAAATATTTTTACTATTTTTAATTATTTTTATTATTTAATTATTAATTATTTTTAATTTATTTTATTTTAATTTATTTTTTTATTTTTTTGAAAGAGAAGAGGAGAAAAGGAGAAGAAAGAAAGAAGATGTTGCCTAAGAATGGCCACCCAAAAGGAGGGTGAATTGGGTGTTTTAAAAATTTTAATTACTAATTTAATTGAATTTTAATATTAAGTACTTGGTAAAATAATGTAAAATTTTTGTATAGAATGAGAGCAATGAAAATAACACAATACAAAGCTTTTATAGTAGTTCGGCACCAACCTTGACACCTACGTCTACTCCTCAAGTGAATCACTTGAGAGTCCAACTATAATCATTCAATTGATTATAGTTCGATTGTTTTTCTTGGGCTCATAATCTAACCCGATTGGTTTAGACCTAGACTCACCAACTACAACCTCTATAATGATTATTTTTTTGGGCTAACAATCAACCCCAATTGGTTTTGATCTAGGTTCACCAATCAAACCTTACAACATCCAACTTTTAGGCTTAGACCAACCCCAAGTTTCTCATCCGAAGAAACTTGTAAATAAATATAACACAATCACACTATTAAAAAAAGCTTAGAAAGAAAAACTCAATGAAGCCCGAAGAAAGAAGAGTTTGGAAGATGGAAGGCTTGATTGCTTTGCTCTTCTTCTTGAATGGTTGAGAGAAGTTGGTGAAGCTCTTCAATGCTTGCATCTTGGCTTTTCTCACTTTAAGGATGATTAGAAGGATAGAGAATCTTCAGAAAAATGAATCCTTCTCTTCACTTGATAGCTCTCACAATGAATGTACTTGGTGTAGGCTTGAAGGCTCTTGAATATTGGTTACAAAAAAAAATTCTTCTTGAAGTTTTTAAATGTTCCTTATATATTCTAAGGCCTTCTCACCACTTTAAAACCTCTGAAGAAACCACATTTAATATCCTAGCTGTTGGGCATGAAAATCTAACCATTGGAAAAAAGTTAGAGCTGAAAAAGTGTAGTTCTAGAAAAAATTAGCCGTTATAGTGACTTAGTCGACTAACCTTCTTTGACTTAGTCGACTAAGTCTCCTGCACCTTACCTTCAGCCTTTTCTATGCTTTTTATCTTCTGCAGTCTTCTAAGACATAGTCGACTAACTTCTGAAACTTAGTCGACTAAGTCCCATGGGTTCAGAAATTTTATTTTTCTGTGCTATTTGTCTTCTTTGGTCTTCTGAGACATAGTTGACTAACTTTTGAGACTTAGTCGACTAAGTTTCTTGGGTCCAAAAATCTTATTTTTTTGTGCTTTCTGCCTTTGCTATTTTTTGAGACATAATCGACTAACCTTTAATCTTAGTCAACTAAGATGCATGCCATTTGGGTTTTGACAATCTTTCTTCTCCAATTTTTTTTTAGGCTAGACTTGCTTCTTAAACTTAATTTATCTCTCATTAACCATTCTTTTTATGATGTATAAAGTTTTAATTTTATTCAAAAGCCTCTTGATTGATGATGCTTCATTTGATTGATGGAAGTCACTTATATCATTGTAACTGCTTGGAATTTAACTACACATCCTCAAAAATAATATTAGTAACTTAACAAATTATACTTAAATGCTTTTGTTTTCATCAAAATTAGTCTGAGGGTCAACAATCTCCTCCTTTTTGATGATGACAAAACCTTTTGAGTATACCTTTC
The DNA here is from genome assembly GCA_006176705.1 of Cocos nucifera. Classification (NCBI taxonomy): domain Eukaryota; kingdom Viridiplantae; phylum Streptophyta; class Magnoliopsida; order Arecales; family Arecaceae; genus Cocos; species Cocos nucifera. The sequence goes on from QRFJ01003585.1 coordinate 4,747, forward strand.
TTTCAAATGTCAAAATAACTTTCATGCATGAAAGAAATATGCCCTCAAGCCAATCGAAATTTATTTTTCTGATGGACTATTCTTTGTCTTTCAAACTCATGTAATGATATTTTAAAATAAATAAAGGCATTTATGTCATCATATGCAGTGTCATATTATTTATTTAAGATTATGATGAACCCCACAAATTAGGGCTATGGTTTTAGGATTATGATGAGATCATACTAGTGAGACCTAAAACCTTAAAATTCTAATTTAAATATTCTTGATCGATGGAACATTGAATTGGAGATTAATATTTCTGGTAAGACTAGCACATTCTTTGTATGCTCGATTGAGAGGATGATTGATCTCACAATCACTTGTGTATGACACTAATATAAGAATATGGGTGCTTATTAGAGAATGAGTTCACTGAATTAATTCAAATCAAGAATATCTAATGGAGTCTTATCTACATGTCAATAGATGGTTCTCATGGTGGAATTGTGCATGTAGTCCTTTGACCTGAAATTACCATAGAACCTTATATATATGAATCCATATTTTGGTTCATACTCATGCATAACTCAGTGATGTACAGGGTGATCTGGATATGGTGGATTATATATGAAGATTGTGAGTAGGTTAACATGGAATCGATCACTCCTGGTAAGAGGAAATCGCATCCTACTTGCTTCAAACAAATGATGATTTAGGAAGACTTTGATCAAAGCATGATCAAAATTAAAAATAGTTTTTAATGTTTCATTAAATGAATCATCATCATAAGATTGAAAGAAAAATAAATATGATATTGGGTTTGATATATTTCCATACCCAGAGTCATATTCAAGATGTAAGGTGATTGAAGGATCTAGTTGCACGTTAACTTTTCACTGAAGGATATTTTTGTTATTTTCATCAAAATTTTACATCTTCTGGGAAGTCATGATACGTTGCTAGATATCAATCATGTCTTGTGGATTTGATCGAATTTAATTTGATTGTTAATTAGAAAGTGTTCTAATTGGTAGAATTGGGTAGGCTAGTTTTGACCTAAATCAGTTTGGTTGAGTTCTAACTAGATTAGGACAAATCGCATCTGGACCCACTGCTGGCTAGATGTGGAACCCAATGGGTCACACACAAAGAGAATTGATTAAGGGTTTAATTGGATTAGACCATGTTTGCAAGTTGAACATGCTTGCACATGTTGCAAACCCTAGCACCTAGATTCGAATCAGTTTCCAATTTAGGCTAATTAAGATCTGATTTGAGCCAAATTGGATTTGGTCTTGAATTGGGTTAGCCTAGACTGATTGGGCTTCAGATGGGGCATCACATACTAGAGTCCCATGTGCCAAAGATTCTCTCTCTTGTGCATGGGAAGTTATTCATGCGTAAGAGTCCTTGGTGCATGGGTTTATGTAGGCGCCTACCTTCTTTGACTTTTCCTTCCTTTTCCATATTTAATGTTGGATAAAATTACATATGGACATGAACATCAGATATGGGGGCGCAGAAGAGTCCTTTTGCAGGTTAAATGCTACGTTATCTGATTAATATTTGCATGAGAAGGGACTCCTTGCCGTCCACTCTTCCTTGGCGCCTCTTGGACCAAGTCAAAGTTCCTTGGGACTTTGACTATTCAAAGATTATCTTCATGCCATTTTGCTGAATGGGGCATTCCATATTAAGGCCATTGGATGGCCTACTTATCTGATCTAATGGTGGAATATGATGGCGCCAATAATGAAAGCCCACGACTCTTCGTAAATAACTTACGTAGAATTAGTCCAAGAGTCCTTCTGCTTTAAGGCACCTCATGGACTAAGTCTACATGTCATTATTTTCTGATAAGATGTGAGATAGGCTGAAGGGACATGAGATAATGATGTGGGAAGGGTGCGAGAAAATGTGTTGGCACCCCTACGTGCATTATAAATAGGGGTGTGCACCAAGAGTCCAGGGATCGAGAAATTTATCTTTCTTTCTTACAAGTGTTTTCTTATTATTCAATTTTCTTTCTTCTCTTATCTTGGCCAGACCTTGTCCTTATAAGGATAAGAAGTCATCTTAAGACAAAGAGATTAGGAAAAAAAATTAAGAAGACCAGGAAAAAAGAAAGAAAGGTAAGAAAACGCAAGGAAGGTGACATAAAGGCTAAGGAAGGTCTTGCCCATTTAATAAAAGTTCTTGTTCTTAGAATTTTAATTATATAAATCAGAGGTGTTGGTATCTTGATCAAATCTCCATGTGGATCAACGTTGGAGGATGAACATGTGGACACCTGGTGGAACCCCTGATAGACTACTGCCAGCGATTAGGGTCAATTCAGGGTTTAGCGATAAGAGGTATATTTTAATACTTTCTTTTATATAACAATTGCATGCTATATGATTTAATTGCTAATAAAATGGTCCTAGGGTTTGGCTTTGATTTCTATGATTTCATAATTTTGCTTTGAAATCTATGCTTCCGCCCGGTACACCAATCCTTTCAGTGGTATCAAAGCAAGCCTTATTAAGTTAAATCATATATTGCTTTGCTTATATTATAATAGCATAAATGAAAAAAATGATATGATCTTTTTATTAGCATGTTATTTATATGATGTGATCATATTTTTATATTATTGTGTAAAGGTTGCCCTGACATAGTGGAAAGTATTCACTATGTAATGATGGTTGTCCTAGAATAAGTATGCATGTTAATATTTTTATCATAATTAATATTTTCATGCATTTAGTTTGATTTAAATCAGGATGTACATCGAGAACATTTAAATCCCTCTTTAAAATTATATTAAGTTGTAGTGTAATTAACCAATAGCTGAATCAATCTGGATGTCTAATTGGTCAGTTGGTGTCTAGGAAAAGTGGTTCATGATTGGTAAAGAGAACGTGATTTTTTAATCGATTTCATTATCTAATCTGACCAATTTATTGGTGTCTAAGGAAAGCAACGGGGGTACTCCCACCTCTCTCTGACTTACCTAGCTGATTCGATTAATTTAATTTTATATTAAAATGCTTAGTATTATATTCACTATATTAAGGCCTTCCTTCATGCTGGATCTTTATTGTGTCCAGAACCATATTAGTTTTGTTGTGTAACCATAAGACCTATCATGGGGACTAATGTAATATTAATTTGGTGCATTGAGATGCTTACAGTATTTTGAATATACTGCTTTATTGTGTAATCACATGAGTAGTTATATTTTATTTTGACTGTATGGAAATGAAGGGTTCTACTTAACTAAAATATTAAAGTTTGTTGTGCTAACACAAGACTATTAATGTTTTAGAGATCAGGATTTTATTGAGAGTTGCATAAAATGCAATTAGAAAGAGTTTCCTATCTTTGAACTTATAACATGTTTGTTGTGCAACCATAAGACCTTTTATAAGAAATTAGGATCTTATTCTTACTAAGAAAATCAATTAGGATTTCTCAAATATCATATTAGAGGATTATAATTTTTGATAAAATAGTGGGGGACATAATTAAATTAAAGTCCTAATTTAATTATGTATGTCATCATGAGTTTTTTGCTTATATATTGTTCTTTATTATGTAGATTAAATGGTTTCTTCACTTTCATTACATTCAATTTTGGATTCAAATAAATTGACTGATCCAAATTATGTGGACTGGTTGAGAAACTTAAAAATAGTACTCAGTCAAGAAAAACTCTCCTATATTCTTGATGCCCCTGATCCTAAGCCATTAGAAAAAGATGCCATATATGAGGATAAGTCCACATACAAGATGTGGCAAAATGATTCTCTTACTGTCAAATGCATCATATTTGCCTCAATGAGTAATGAATTACAGAGGCAGCATGATGGCATGGACACTCAGTCCATATTGCTCAATCTAAAAGAGCTTTATGGAGCACAGAGTAGGACTGCTAGATATGAGATATCTAAGCAATTATTCCTTGCAAGAATGATAGAAGGTACATCCATACAAAACTATATTCTGATGGTAATTGATCTAATCACTTGATTAAGTCGACTAGGTTTTGTTATGGATGGGGAGTTAAGTCAGAATTTGATCCTGCAATCACTTTCAGAATCATTTTCTCAGTTTGTCATAAACTATCACATGAAGAAACTGAATTCTTCCTTGCCTGAGCTATTAAATATGCTCAAGATAGCAGAGAGCCATATCAAGAAGGATAAGGCTCCTCTTCTTCTTGTGGATGGGATCTCCAAGAAGAAGGCAGACAAAAAGGATTCAAAGAGGTGGCTGAACCCTAAAGATGGTATAAATAAGAAGAAAAAGGGGAAGAAGATCTCCGGACAGACGATCTATTTTCACTATGGCAAAATAGATCATTGGAAGAGGAATTGCAAGGCTTACCTTGCAATCATGAAGACTGGTGCAAATAATGTATCAAAAGGTATGTATGAGATACATACTATATTATCATTAAATTCTTTCATTTCAAACTCTTAGGTATTGGATACCGGCTGTGGTTTTCATATCTACAAATCTTTGCAGGGGCTACAGAAAATTAGGAGTTTGAAGAAAAGTGACTTCAAGCTCTATGGTGCTGGAGGAGAGTCTATCAAAGCAGAAGCTGTAGGGACAAATATATTCAAGTTACCTTCTAGAAAGATCTTAGAGCTTATAAATTATTATTATATGCCTAAGATTATTAGAAATATTATATCTATACCCTTGTTATTAAAATAAGATTATAGTCTTGATGTACCAAGCGAAGGTTGCTTGATTAAATATTCTAATGAAAATATTTGTTTTGGCATGTTTAGTAATGGTTTGTTGACTCTATGTTTGGATGACAACATATTTCATATTGATGAAAATAGAAAACGTAAGAGAGATGACATAAATAATACTTTACTTTGGCATTGTCGATTAGGTAATATTAGTGAGACTAGGATTAACAAGTTATATAAAGAAAAGTTCTTTCATCCTTTTGATTATGAATCATTAGGAACTTGTAAATCATGTCTCATAGGTAAAATGACCAAGATTCTATTTAGTGGACATGGAGACAGGATAAGTGAGTTATTAGGACTTGTACATATGGATGTATGTGGTCCTATGACAACTTAAGCTAGAGGAGGATACTCTTATTTTATAACGTTCACTAATGATTTATCTAGGTTTGGATATGTGTATCTTATGAAATACAAATCCAAAGCCTTTGATAAATTTAGAGAGTATTAAAGTATGGTCAAAAAATAATCTGGATAGAGTATAAAAATTCTTCGATTTGATCGTGGAGAATACTTATCCAGTGAGTTTTTAGAATATCTTAAAGATAAAGGAATTCTCTCTAAATGGACACCTCCTTATACACCGCAATTAAATGGTGTAGCAGAAAGAAAAAAATTATACCTTATTAAATATGGTACGGTCCAGATGTGCTTCACTGAATTACCTATTTTCTTCTGGGGTCATGCTCTGGAGACTGCAATTTATATCTTGAATAGAGTACCTTCTAAATCTATATCTAGTACTCCATATGAGATATGGAGAGGTAAGAAACCTAATCTTAAGTATCTTAAGATATGAGGTTGTCCAACATATGTCAAAAGAAATTTTGGACATAAGCTTGATGCTAGATCAGATAGATGTCTATTTATCGGATGTCCTAGAGATAGTATAGGATATTTATTCTACCACCCTACTGAACAAAAGGTGTTTGTAAGTAGGCATGCCACTTTCATGGAAAAAGAGTTTATCCTAGAAAAGACAGTGGGAGAAATATTGAACTTAGTGAAGTTCAAGAAAAATAGATAGAAATTTCTCAACTAAATAATCATATAAATATGAAAGAACCATAACACATAACTCCTATCCGTAGGTCTGGTAGAGTGCGACTTACACCTATGATGTACGGGTTCATTATTGAGAACAATGAAGCCCAAGTCATTGAGAATGACAAACCTCTGACCTATACAGAAGCAGTCAAGAGTAAGGACTCTAACAAATGGCTAGCTGCCATGCAATCCGAAATGGACTCCATGCACACCAACAAAGTATGGACTTTGGTGGATGCACTAGAGGATATAAATTCTATTGGATGAAAATGGATTTTTAAGAAAAAGATTGGAGTAGATGGTCAAATTGAAACCTATAAAGCCAGATTGGTGGCTAAGGATTTTAGGCAAAAATAGGGAATTAATTATGATAAAATATTTTCACCTATTGCCATGCTCAAATCTTTTCGGATTATACTTACCATAGCAGCATACCATAATTATGAAATATGGCAAATGGATGTGAAGACCACCTTCCTTAATGGTTTCCTTGAGGAGGAGGTCTACATGTCACAACTAAAGGGATTTGAGTCAAATGAGAGACCAAATTAGGTATGCAAGCTTAAGAGATCTATTTATGGATTAAAGCAAGCATCAAGGAGTTAGAACATCCGCTTTGATGTAACAGTCAAAGAGTTTGGTTTCATCAAGAATGTGGATGAACCATGTGTGTACAAGAAGACTAGTGAGAGTACCATAGTTTTCTTGGTTCTGTATGTAGATGACATACTCCTCATTGGGAATGATATCCCAATGTTGCAATCAATCAAATTATAGCTATCAAATAAGTTTTTCATGAAAGACTTGGGAGAAGCATCCTATATACTAGGAATAAAGATCTATAAAGATAGATCTAAGAGGATGCTAGGCTTGATACTGAAATGATTCAATATGGATGGGAGTAAAAGAGGTTACTTACCCATGAGTCAAAGCATATATCTCTCTAAGAAGATGTCTCCAAAGACACCTGAAGAGAGAAATAGAATGAGTTCTATTTCTTATGCTTCGGCTGTTGGATCAATAATGTATGCCATGTTATGTACAGGGCCTGATGTTGCTTATGCCTTAGGCATTGCAAGTAGATTTTAGACTGATCCAGTAGAGGATAATTGGAAAGCTGTGAAAAATATTCTTAAGTACTTGAAAAGGATTAAAGATATTTTTCTAGTATATGGTGGTTCTGATCTTAAACTAGAAGCATATTCTGACTCTAGTTTTCAATCAGACCCAAATGATAGTAAATCCATTTCAGGGTATGTCTTTACTCTGAATGGTGGAGCAGTGAGTTAGAAGAGTACTAAGCAGCCAACTGTAGCTGACTCAACCACTGAGGCAGAGTACGTAGTGCAAGTGAAGCTGCCAAAGAAGCTATCTGGATGAAGAAGTTCATCACTAAATTGGGTGTTATTCTTGAAATTAAGAATTCAGTACCACTTTACTGTGATAATACTGGAGCTGTTGCTCAAACAAAGGAACTAAGGTCTCATCATAAATCCAAATATATTCTGAGACGCTTCCATCTCGTTCGTAAAATTATTGAAAGATAAGATGTTGTCATAGAACGAGTAGACATAATGAACAACATAGTATACCCTTTCACTAAGGCTTTACCACAGCAATAGTTTGATCGCCACCTTGATTGTATGGGATTAAAATATAAGGGCGATTGGCTTTAGTGCAAGTGAGAGAATGAAAGGAATATGCCCTTAAGCCAATCAAAATTTATTTTTCTGATGGACTATTCTTTATCTTCCAAACTCATGTAATGACATTTTAAAATAAATAAAGACATTTATTTCATTATATGCAGTGTCTTATTATTTATTTAAGATTATGATGAACTCCATAAATTAGGGCTATAATTTTAGAATTATGATGAGATCATACTAGTGAGACCTAAAATCTTAAAATCCTAATTTAAATATTCCTGGTCGATGGAACATTAAGTTGGGGATCAATTTTTTTGGTAAGACTAGCACATCCTTTTTATGCTCGATTGAGAGGATAATTGATGTCACAATCACTTGTGTATGACACTAATACAATGATGTGGGTGCTCATTAGAGAATGAGTTCACTGAATTGATCCAAGTCGAGAATATCTAATAGAGTCTTATCTACATGTCAATAGATGGTTCTTATGGTGGAATTATGCATGTAGTTCTTTGACCTGAAACTACCATAGAACCTTATATATATGAATCCATATTTTGGTTCATACTCATTCATGACTCAGTCATGTATGGGGTGATCTGGATATGGTGGATTATATATGAAGTTTGTGAGTAGGTTAACATGGAATCGATCATTCCTGGTAAGAGAAAATCTCATCCTACCTGCTTCAAACAAATGATAATTTAGGAAGACTTTGATCAAAGCATGATAAAAATTAGAAATGGTTTCTAATATTTCATTAAATGAATCATCATCATAAGATTGAAAGAAAAATAAATATGATATTGGGTTTGACATAATTCCATACCCAGAGTCATATTCAAGATATAAGGTGATCGAAAGATCTAGTTGCACGATAACTTTTCACTGAAAGGTATTTTTGGTATTTTTATCAAAATTATACATCTTTCTGAAAGTCATGATACATTGCTAGACGTCAATCATATCTTGTGGGTTCGATCGAATTTAATTTGATTGTTAATTAGAAAGTGTTCTAATTGGTAGAATCGGGTAGACAAGTTTTGACCTAAATCGGTTTGGTTGAGTTATAACCAGATTAGGACAAATCGCATCTAGACCCACTGCTAGCTAGATGTGGAACCTAATGGATCACATACAAAGAGAATTGATTAAGGGTCTAATTGAATTAGACCATGTTTGCAAGTTGAACATGCTAGCACATGTTGCAAATCCTAGCACCTAGATTTGAATCGATTTCCAATTTAGGCTAATTAAGGTATGATTTGAGCCAAATTAGATTTGATCTTGAATTGGGTTAGCCTAGATTGATTGGGCTTTAGATGGAGCATCACATACCAGAGTCCCATGCGCCAGAAATTCTCTCTCTTATGCATGGGAAGTTATTCATCGCAAGAGTCCTTGGTGCATGAGTTTATGTAGGTGCCTACCTTCTTTGACTTTTCCTCTCTTTTCCATATTTAATGTTGCATAAAATTACATATGGGCATGGACATCAGATATGGGGCATAGAAGAGTCCTTCTGCAAGTTAAATGCTACATTATCTAATTAATATTTGCATGAGAAGGGACTCCTTGCCACCCACTCTTCCTTGGCGCCTCTTGGACCAAGTTAAAGTCCCTTGGGACTTTAACTATTCAAAGATTATCTCCATGCCATTTCGCTGAATGGGGCATTCCACATTAAGGCCATTGGATGGCCTACTTATCTAATCTAATGGTGGAATATGATGGCGCCAATAATGAAAGCCCACGATTCTTCATAAATAACTTACGTAGAGTTAGTCTGAGAGTCCTTCTGCTTTAAACTACCTCTTGGACTAAGTCTACATATCATTATTTTCTGATAAGGCATGAGATAGGCTGAAGGGACATGAGATAATAATGTGGGAAGCATGCAAGAAAATGTGTTGGCATCCCTACGTACATTATAAATAGGGGTGTGCACCAAGAGTCCAGGGATTGAGAAATTTATCTTTCTTTCTTACAAGTGTTTTCTTATTATCTAATTTTCTTTCTTTCCTTCTCTTATCTAGATCTCGTCCTTATAAGGACAAGAAGTCATCTTAAGACAAAGAGATTAGGAAGAAAAATTAAGAAGACAAGGGAAAAAGAAAGAAAGATAAGGAAAGGCAAGGAAGGTGACATAAAGCTAAGGAAGGTCTTGCCCATTTAATAAAAGTTCTTATTCTTAAAATTTTAATTATATAAATTAGAGGTGCTGGTGTCTTGATCAAGTCTTCATGTGGATCAATATTGGAGGGTGAACACGTGGGCACCTGGTAGAACCCCTATTAGACTACTGCCGGCGATTAGAGTCAATTCAGGGTTTAGCGATAAGAGGTATATTTTAATACTTTCTTTTATATAACAAATGCTTGCTATATGATTTAATTGCTAATAAGGTGGTCCTAGGGTTTGATTTTGGTTTATATGATTTCATAATTTTACTTTGAAATCTGTGCTTCCGCCCTGTACATCAATCCTTTCAATGCAATCAATTTATATACAATATATTCATATATGCCATATCAAATTTTATATGCTCTCCTTGAATATAATCACTATGTTCAAATTGAGTTTTAATTTTTTTTATTTACTCCCCCTTAATGTGTGTCAATCAATTCTTGAGATTTCAAAATACATCTTCTCATATTTGGATTAATTAAATGCTTGAAATGAGCCCTTTTATATTGAATTTTCAGATTACACTTATATTATCATTCTCTTCCTTTTTGTCATTATCAAAAAGATAGCTATTGCCAATTAAGAGCAGTACATCAAACGATACAAGATATTGAAGAAGGAAAATAAGAAGTTTTATTCATATATGTAAGCAAAAGTTTAAGCATAAATAAAAGGCCAAGTAGGCATATACCAAAATATCAAAAGGAGCTTAAACCATTATAGATATCACACCAAGTACAAAATGGGTTTTACGCTCAAGGGTATGCAATGATAAGGTGGCCTAATCTAAGATAGGGATATGATGACTCTAGGAGGATGGATCCACAACAGCCTAGTGATGATGCTGTTAGATATATGTGCCCTAGAAGCCAGAATTGGCTGACACTTGTAATAGGGGCAAAATTATAATTTTGACTAAAATTAATAAATGGGTTATTTTCTATCACATATGCGTATTTAGTGTTTGTGATACATCCTTTGAGTTAATGGTAATGATAATTCATATTTTCAAGAGTTGAAAATTTAAGACATGAATAATCATGGTTAACTCATAAAATGCTCCCAACCATAGGATCATCACGAGGATGGTGATTGATCTAGAAGGTTGGTGTACAATTCGCTTCTCTTTAGTAGATGAGTCTTGAGTCTATGATGTGGAGACATCAGAGCGAGAGTACAGATACTCGTTAGAGAACGAGAGCACTGAGCGTGACCACCTCGAGTAGTCATTAGGAAGTCTACCTTCTCGTCAATGATTGACTCGATGCTGTAGTGGTGTATCTGGTTCTTTGACCTGAGGTGCATTGGCAATTTACCTTGAGGGTGTTATAGTTTGACTACACCATTACTCGATCTCCTAGCCATATGGAATCCTGAGGTGTATGTTGGCTATAGCATGTTCATTGTAGGAACTGGATTGCATCAAGATGGAATCTATCTACCTCGGTGGTAGAGGAGCAGCCCTATGATAATCATGAGAATCAAGTCCAGAAGCCCATGGCCATGGCAAGAGTGAAATAATAGAAAGAGTTTCTATTTAGGTTTTCACATTGGACTTGAATCGAATGATTACATCATATGATAGAAACTAGGGTTTGACGAGTTCACCTAAACCCTAATCTGATCGGGGCTCAAGATAGAAGAACTGAATCACACAGGTAGCTGCACCGAGAGGTTTGCATTCAGCTCTGATGGGTTGCCACCATATATTGCTAGGTGTCACTGGTGGATTTTGGGAGCAATTAGAATGATTTAGATGATCGATCATTCTAGCTGTTCGAATCAGAAGAGTTCTGATCCATCGAAAGGAGTTTCGATGATGTTGATGATAGAGATCATGACATATCCCATTACCATACAGAACTGAACCTAACTGGATCACACAAACAAGGGTTTGAATCTGATGATCATCAATTGAACTGATCCAGTTCAATTGATCTGAATGAGATTCAATTAGGTTCAAGGAAATCGTGCTAGCACTCAATTGAACCTAACGTTCTTCTTTTACTATCATAAATAGTTGTCCTATCTGAGCCAAAGGAGTTTGTGCTCAATCAGAGGCATTTATATGGTCTGACTGGAGGTTATCTAAGTCGGAAAAGATTATCTTATTTTGTAAGACACTACCTGCCATTTTTGGTCACCTGCCATTTCTTGTTCTTTGACTTTGGTCAAAAGTCTACCTTTGACTGATCAAATATTGACCATTGATATTTTGACTTTTGTCCACATGTCACACACCTATTGGAGAGCTGGTGGGGGCCTGTCCCCCTGCTAGAACCTAGCAAGAAGGAGGGCGCACGCCACCCTAGGTGTGTGCCCAAGTTGGAGGCATCTAGGAGTCCCTGTTGGATAGGGACTCCATCTCCTTTTTGGATTTCAATTAGAGTTCTCCTAAGAAACCAACTTTGACTAGTCTTAGGCACCCTCTAAAGATGAATCCAGGATACTCTATTCCCACCAATCAGATTTAGATTTGATTTCACAAAGAGTTGTGATTGGTTGGGAATAAGAGGAGTTGGATCATAGGTAGTCTATAAATAAGACCCTATGCCCAACTAAAAAAAAAGAGAGTTTCCCTATGCCCCAAGGCTGTCTTTCCTCCTCTCCTCCATGCCAAACCTTCTTCCCTTTCTCCTCTCCATGTCCAAAGTATTTGGATATTTGGTTGGTGTGATTCAAGCAAGAGAAAGGCGATTAAAAGCAAGAAGGATGCACTATTGCAAAGGACGACTGCTGATATTCAAAAGAAGTTTTGAAGATCCTCCAGATCAGATCCAGATCTAATATTTGGAGACATGATAGAGAAGAAGAGGATCTCTTGATCTAGCCCGAGTGGATATCGGTAGAGGCCAGGCACTTGCATGGCTAGATCCAGAACCTTCCACTGCATACAGGATCATCAACAGGTAATAGGATTACCCGATTCAAGATAAGTTAAATTTGATTTAATTTATCTAAATTTATTTTAATTATTAAAATAATAATAATTAGATTTAAAACATTTTAGATATGATATAGATCTAAGAAAATTTTTTTTGAAATATATCTCTTGATCTGATCAGATCTAAACGAACCTGGACTGGGAAATAAGGATTTTCCTTCAACTGGTATCAGAGCCAAGGTTCTAAAAGTGTTTAGATCTGATTTTAAATTTATTTTAATCAAAAAATAATTGATTTTAGATATCACATGAGATGTGATCAGATCTAAAATCAGAAAAAATTAAAATTAAATGATTAGGATCTAAGATTAGAAAATATGCATGACTAGTTCTAAAATAGAATAGTTCTATAGAATAGTCTTGCATGTTTTCAATTTAATCTGATTAACCCATATTTTAGATCCATTCATTTACTATTTTTTGATATTATAATTATTATAATAACATCTAAAAAATAGCAAATAAAATTATTTAATTTTAATTTTAAACATCATATGAGATGTGATTGATGCATGTCTAGACTAGTTGTAGAATAGTTCTACATAGTTGTCTAGATTAGGGTTTATTTTGATAAGATCAATTTAAATCTAATTTTTAGATTATTATGAGATAATTTAGATCTAAAAATATGTATGATTCGATACATGAGATGTATGCAAAATATTCCATGATTAGATCTACTTTGTATATGAGATATATGATATAGATTTGATACTGTTTTGTAGTATTGAATTTTCCTGATTAAGGCATTCCTCTTAGCCGTCTGGTCATAAGAACAAAGAAGGGTTTAAAGGCCCTCTCTTTTCATTCGATGGGGTATTCTTATGATGTGTAGGGGTGCTGCATGTTCGTCCTTAATCAGAAACCCAAAACTTACTTTCTGCAAAACCCTAGATCCTGAAACCCTAGGATTTATTATGCATATTTTGTTTATGAACCCTACTTAATTAAAAATTAAGATTATGGAATATCAATTAGGTCTAAAATTGAGAATTTTAGATCTAAGATATATTCATAATACTGGGTTCGGGCTTGGGTAGCTCAATTAGGTCTAAGCGGTTGATCAAACCGAATCAAGAGTTGGTTAGATGGGATCAACAATGCTTAAATTGACCAGCCTAATAGGATTAAGTCTGGGTCAAGATCGAGTCACGATCAAGCAAGACCTAATTAGGCTCAGAGGTTAGAGTCTGGATTGTAGGCTAACCCAATTGATTTTGACTCAAAAATTTGGTGTCTAAGGTAAGTTTGGCATAGACGACCGACTGGTTTTTAATTGGGAGCTACTCGACCAGAATGCATTCTTATATGAGTTAATGGCATATTCCTTCCATCGATCTCACTTATCTGGCCATATCTGTTGATCCAGTTCTGATTTGAGGTGGTCAATAATCCGAGCTAACCCATGCCACTAGGTTAGTCATAATTGTTATGACTAAGCCAAGTCTAGTTTAATGAGACCTAAATCAATTCTCCCTAAGAAAAGATTAAGTCTGAGGTCTTCCACCATTGTAGATGTGCGGGCCCTTCCCGAGGTTGATTGTTCTCGATTGGATACAGTGGCTCAGTTGCACCGAAAAGATGCAACCATGTCTATTAGGCATTGGATGCTATGGGCTGGAGGATGAGTTGGGCTCAATATTTCGGATACGATGAGAGACTCAATTAGGAATCCAGTCTATGCAAATGGTGGGTCTGACTTAACTAAGGAGTGGATCAATATTTCGGATACGGTGAGATTCATGAATTAGAGATCAAGTTTGGGTGCACCATGATTAGAGAATCATTGAACAAGAGTTGTTCACTCATTGACTAACCCATCACCAATAACTGTTAGGTGAGGTGATGAGTCAGTTGGTGAGACTGCACCACCCACTAAAAATCATTAATTATGGAGATTTTTGCATCCCTATGAGGGAGTGTAGGAATCTGAGAAAATAGTGGGAGCTAATTTGTTTAAAAAATAAAATTTCTAAATAAATTGGTCAAGTCAAAATTATAGTATCTAACTAGAATCTTTGACTCTCTACAGAAAAAATGTCTGCATCCAACCCATTGGCATGTATCCTGGACACACATAAACTGATCGGACCTAATTATAAAGATTGGCTCAGAAACTATAATATTATTTCAGATTTTGAGAAGTTAACCCATGTTTTGGATTAGAACCCTCCCACCTTGCCAGCCCGTCCATCCACTGAACAGAGCGTGTCTCTGGAAAAATGGATAGACGAAGATAATAAGGCCAGATATTACATGTTGGGCTCGATGTCTGATGAGCTCTAGCGCCAACATGAAGATATCGAGACTGCTCACCAAATGTTGGCTCACCTGCAAGAGATGTTTGGTGAACAGAGTCACACAGCCAAATATCAAGTCACGAAATGACTTTTTAAGGCTAAGATGCGTGATGGACAGTCAGTCGAAGATCACCGTCTGATGATGATCAAGGACTTGAAAGAGCTTAAGAAGCTCGGTGTGAAGTTATACCTGGATCTGCAGAACGATGTCATTCTGCAATCCTTGACTGATGCATATGGGCAATTCATCATGAATTACCACATACATAAACTTCAAAATTCCTTGGCCAAATTAATAAATATGCTAGTTACCGCTGAGCTTTCTATGAAAGATTCTAAAGGCTCAGTTCTTGCTATGGAACAGACTTCTTCCAAAAGAAAGTTTTCTAAAAAGAAAAAGAAATCTGTGAAAAAGCAAAAGGTGGAAGGATCAAAGAAGAAGAAGGCAGAGCTGAAGAAGAAGACTGCTGTCAAACAAAAGTGTTTTCATTACAACAGCGACGGCCACTGAAAGCGAAACTGTCCTATTTACCTGGGCACCCTGAAGATCAAGAAGGAAGGTCCTTCTGGATGTATGCTTATTATTCGAGCAAAATGTGAATGCCAAAGGACCTAGGGATAGTCCAAATGACAGATATCTATGGCACCTAAGATTAGGTCATATAGCAGAAGATAGGATCAACAAATTAGAGAAAAATGGGCTATTGAGTCCATTGACTTTCGAGTCATATCCAACTTGTGAATCTTGTCTTCAAGGCAAAATGACTAAACTCCCTTTTGTAGGACATGGGGAAAGGGCCATAGATCTCCTTGCCCTAGTACATACTGATGTGTGCAGCCCATTTGATGTGCCGACTAGAGGCAATTTTGTCTACTTCATTATCTTTACCGATGATCTGTCTAGGTATGGGTATGTGTATCTTATGAGACACAAGTCTGAAGCTTTTGAAAAGTTCAAAGAATTCAGACATGAAGTAGAAAAACAAACAGGAAAACCCATTAAGATTCTTCGATCAGATCGAGGAGGTGAATACCTTAACCGGAAATTCCTAGACTATCTAAAGGAAAATAGCATAGTCTCTCAATGGACTCCACCAGGAACACCTCAACTCAACGGAGTTTCAGAACGAAGAAATTGGACTCTATTGGATATGGTTCGATCCATGATGAGCTTCACAGACCCCCCTGATTTTCTTTGGGGACACTCATTGTTAACTTCAATCTATCTACTGAATAGGGTTTCCTCTAAAACCGTTCCTACCACACCGTATGAGATATGGCACATTAAGAAACCAAGTCTGAGTCATCTCAGAATTTGGGGATGTCCGACTCATGTCAAAAGACAACAAGCGGATAAGTTAGAGTTTAGGTCCTTCAGAGCTTGATTCATAGGATATCCTAAAGAGTCATTAGGATACTATTTCTACATTCCAGAAGACCACAATGTGATTATGAGTCGACATGCCATCTTTCTTGAAAAATAATTTATTCAAGACAGCGGCATTGGAAAATAGATCAAGCTTGATGAGAAAGTCTCATAAGTGGAACGAGCTAAGGACCAAGTGGAACCAAATCAGTTTAAGCCAATAAGAACACTACCTCCTCCACCTCGTAGATCGAAAAGAGTTTTTCATCCCTCTGAAAGATACTTAGGTATTATTTTAGAGAAAGCAGAGGAAATGTTCCTCGTAGGTAATGGTGCTCATGGTGATGATCCTAAAACCTACAATGAGGCAATATCAGATATCGACTTCGAGAAACGGCTAGAGGCAATACAGTCAAAAATTGGCTCCATGCACTCAAATTAAGTCTGGACCTTGGTAGATCCATCAGAAGGTATAGTACCTATTGGATGTAAATGGATCTTCAAGAGAAAGATTGGTGCAGATGAGAATATGGAGACATTCAAGGCTATAGTCAATGCGAAGGCATTGACTATCTGGATACCTTTTTCCTAGTGGCTATGCTAAAATCCATCCGCACATTGCTTGCCGTTGCAGCCTATTTTGATTATGAAATATGGCAAATGGACATGAAAACGGCATTCCTAAATGAATATCTTGAGGAAGATATCTATATGGAACAGCCGCTAGGTTTCACATCCAGTGATACTGATCACAAGGTTTGCAAGCTGCAAAGGTCCATATATGGACTTAAGCAAGCATCTCGGAGCTGGAACACTCGTTTCAATGATGTGATCAAAAAGTTTGGTTTCATCAAAAATGAAGAGGAACCGTGTGTTTTCAAAAAGATCAGTGGGAGCACTGTTGTCTTCCTCGTATTGTATGTGGATGACATCCTCCTTATTGGGAATGATATTCCCATGATGACAATAGTCAAATTATGGTTGTCCAAGGAATTCTCCATGAAAGACCTAGGCGAAGCATCCTTTATTCTAGGAATTAAGGTCTATAGGGATAGACCGAATAGGATGCTAGGACTTTCATAAAAGATGTACATAGAGAAAGTACTAAAGAGGTTTAGTATGGAAAACTCTAAGAGGGGATTAATACCCTTCAGACATGGTATTCATCTTTCCAAGAAGATGTGCCCTAGCACACCTGAGGAAATAGAACGCATGAGCAAGATCCCTTATGCTTCTGCAATAGGGAGCCTCATGTATGCCATGCTATGTACACGACCTGATATAGCCCATGCTGTGAGTGTCACAAGCAGATATCAGTCAAATCCAGGTGAAGAACACTGGACTTCTGTGAAATGTATCCTTAAGTACTTAAGAAGAACTAAGGATATGATGTTGGTCTTTGGTAACGGAGAACTCCAAGTCCAGGGATACACAGACTCAGATTTCATGTCTGATATAAATGATCGAAAGTCGACATCTGGCAGTCTATTTGTATGTAATGGAGGTGCTGTTAGCTGAAAGAGTTTCAAGCAAACCGTGATAGCAGATTCCACCATAGAAGCAGAATATATCGCTGCATCAGAGGCTGCGAAGGAAGCATTCTGGTACAAAAAGTTTGCTGCAAAAATTGGAGTAATGCCATCAGATGCCATTCCTCTATACTGTGACAATAATGACGCCATAGCCCTTGCTAAGGAGCCCAGGTCTCACCAAAAATCTAAGCACATTGAGTGGTGATACCACCTCATCTGCGATTACCTCAAGAAGGGTTACGTCGAGGTCAAGAGAATCGACTCCGCAGATGATGTGGCAGACCCACTTACAAAGAAATCATGCTCAATTGATCTGAATGAGATTCAATTAGGTTCAAGGAAATCATGCTCGCACTCGATTGAACCTAACGTTCTTCTTTTACTATCATAAATAGTTGTCCTATTTGAGCCAAAGGAGTTTGTGCTCAATCAGAGGCCTTCATATGGTCTGACTGGAGGTTGTCCAAGTTAGAAAGATTGTCTTATTTTGTAAGACACTACCTGCCATTTTTGGTCACCTACCATTTCTTATTCTTTGATTCTGGTCAAAAGTCTATCTTTGACTGGTCAAATGTTGACCATTGATACTTTGACTTTTGTCCAATTGTCACACACCTATTGGAGAGCTGGTCGAGGCCTGTCCTCCTGCCAGAACCTGGCAAGGAGGAGGGCGCACGCCACCCTAGGCATGTGCCCAAGTTGGAGGCGCCCAGGAGTCCCTGTTGGACAGGGACTCCATCTCCTTTTTGGATTTCAATTAGAGTTCTCCTAAGAATCCAACTTTGATCGGTCTTAGGCACCCTCTAAGGAGGAATCCAGGGGACTCTATTCCCACCAATCAAATTTAGATCTGATTTCACAAAGAGTTGTGATTGGTTGGGAATAAGAGGAGTTGGATCATAGGTAGTCTATAAATAAGACCCTACGCCCAACTGAAAAAAAAAAAGAGAGTTTCCCTATGCCCCAAGGCTGTCTTTCCTCCTCTCCTCCATGCCAAACCTTCTTCCCTTTCTCCTCTCCATGTCTAAAGTGTTTGGATATTTGGTTGGTGCGATTCAAGCAAGGAAAACGTGATCAAAAGCAAGAAGGCTGCACTACTACAAAGGACGACTGCTGATCTTCAAAAGGAGTTTTGAAGATCCTCCAGATCAGATCCAGATTTGATATTTGGAGACATGATAGAGAAGAAGAGGATCTCCAGATCTAGCCCGAGTGGATACCGATAGAGGCCAGGCACTTACGTGGCTAGATCCAGAACCTTCCGCTACATACAGGATCATCAACGGGTAATAGGATTACCCGATTCAAGGTAACTTAAATTTGATTTAATTTATCTAAATTTATTTTAATCATTAAAATAATAAGAATCAGATCTGAAATATCTCAGATATGATATAGATCCAAAAAAAAAAAATTTAAAATATATCTCTTGATCTGATCAGACTAAACGAACCTGGATCAAGAAATAAGGATTTTCCTTCAGATGCCTGGCAAGGGCACGTTCCACGGCATGCTCTACCAAAGCTGGAAGTCGATCAGACACCTCATCAACCACTTGATGTACAATATCTATAACTTGATCCTCCTTAAGATGGACAGAGCACGCAGGCTGAATAGATGGACCTGTAGATCTTGGCATAGGCTCAAACACTGGTACGAACTCCTCTTCATCATCAACTTTTGTCCATTGCCCGTTCATTTTCTTGAAACCCATCCTCTTCAAGGAGTTCTCATTGTAGGTATCAAAGTGTTTCATTTCTTTGAAAGATTCACCCTCCATATCCATATCAAACTCTCTAAATATAATAGTAAGAAATTTTTCAAAAGGTAGGGCCGGTTTTGCTCTCATTCTTGTCTCTTACATGGTCTTCATCATCAAGACAGAGAAATTAATTTTTTTTTTCTTCAATATATGATAAAGAATTCCTACATCATTCCTTGTCACATAGTCAAATCATCCAATCCGGGGGATAAAGATCTTGCATACCATGTGATGTAGATGACAATGCTTGGTACTCAAATATTTTGCTAATATCTCTTTAAAATCCAAGGCATCATCCTGGTTAAATAGCAAACGGAGTCCTGCTTGGTGATCAACAAACCTCTCAGCCCCTTCCACTGGAGTTTTCAGTAACTGCCCTAGGGTTTCCACTGTCAAGTTTATCTTAACCCCTTTAACTTCAGTTTTTAGAGATTGAGAACCGATCCTTGCATTTCCATAGAACTCTCTTACAAGATTTGGATAAGTGGATAGTTTCAGTGAACATAAGTACTCCCATCCTTGAAATTTGATGCACTCTCCGATCTCAAATCCTTGTTTCTCTAGAAAACTAAAGTCTATCTTTCTTTATGTGGTCACTGCCCTAGAAGAAAATGGTATCATTTTTGAAGGAGAGGGTGTAAGCTGAGATGGGGGTTGAATGGGAGTGAAAATAGGAGTGGAATGATGGGGCGGTGAAAATGGTGAAGCACCTGCAGTTGGAGTGACTGAAGGAGGAGGTGAGGAAGGTGGAGATGTGGTTGGGGGAACAAGGATCGAACCAGATTGTGGCTGCTCAGTGGTGTTCGAATGATTCTTCATCCTCCGTTCGTACAACCATAGTTGAATAGGAGTAATCTTAGGATGAGTGCAAAGTTTCTTCTTCCTCGGTGCAATAGATCGAATACCAATTTCTCTAGGCTTTTGGGGCTTGGATTTTGAGATTTTTCAAAGAAAAATCAGATGCCCTAGGGTTCTAAGGAGAGATGGCTAAGAGATGGTGGAATGAAAAATATACAATGTCCTACAGGTATTCTATTTTATAAATAGGATTTCCGACACTTAGTCGACTAAAATTAAATTCTTGGTCGACTAAGTCTTAGTTAACAAAGAATTTTCTAAGTTAGTCTGCTCAGCTTGACATAGAACCTAATGGTTAGAGTTTCAGTCCAAGGGATTTTGCAGTAACCCATGCCTTTTTCAATGGAATTAATGCAAGCATGATTTATGAGAGATTTATCACATCATAACAATCATTTCAACATACAAACATAATCATAATTTTAATAATATGGATCAAATAGCCCTAATTGCTTTCTTATGGCATAAAACCTTTCTTCATTTAAAGATTTGGTGAAAATATCTGTAATTTGATTTTCAGTTGGCACAAACTCAAAAGTTATGTCATTATTTTGTACAGGGTGTGAGAATTGGTGGTACTCCCAAGCCTTAGGAGGCTACGGAAGGAGTCACGATGTTGGCTTCGGAGATTTTAGAAGCTTGGTTGGTGCTTCTGAGACCTGGGACACAAGGTGAAGCAAGGAACCAAAGTCAAAAAGTCAAGGCTGGAGAAAGAAAGATTTTCTATAGGTTAGCCGGTTCAATCCAAAACTAGGTCGGCTAAGTCTTAGAGCATAGGCAAAATAAAGAGCTATGCATTCGGATCTGCTGACACAGGACAAAACTGGGCCAGCTCAGTTTTGGACTGAGCCGACCCAGTATAACTTAGCTGGCTCAGTGCTGAGACTGAGCTGGCTCAATGCACGGGCAGAGTTACGCAAGGGTCTATTTTGGGCTAGGGTCTGGGTTAATCCTAGGGGTCTTAAGGCCTAGTTTGAGAGGTCTTAAGGGGGTTAACTCATGTATGGGTTGGGTCTAGATCTAGAGGATGAGAGCATGGGAGACATGGGTATACATGGACTTGATGAGTGCTTTCATGTATTGGGTTAGCCGAAATATTTTTTGGTCAGGCCTAATGGCTATGTATAAATACATAGGTTGTATTGGGATTTTATTATACTATGAAAATATAGATCTTTTCTTCTTCAATTCTTTCTTCTTCTCCTCTCTACGGTAGCCACCCCAGGATTCTTGAAGAAGCCCTAGAGAGGGGGGAGGCATCTCCCTCAAGCCCAAGGAGGAAGACACTCCATCACAGATCCAGGTGGAGGATCGGTGGTTTGCTATCCATAGAGAATGTCATAGGTTTCTTCAGATCCATGCTAAAGATCAGAAACTTTCAGAACATGGTATTGTGGCTTGTGATGCAAAGGATGATTAGCGTTCGAGCGATGTCATGGGTCTACAATTTGGTATCAAGAAAGGTGATGCCTGGGACATTATGGTCTACAATTTGGTATCAGAGAGAGGTGATGCCTGGGATGTTATGGACAACAATTTGGTATCAGAGCCTGATGGTGCGTGGAAGTGAAAAAGAAGTCGTACAAGATAAAATCAGAGATCTGCATAAAGATTTCATGGTATGTCTCAGCACTATCTTTGTTATTGCTGTGGTTTGGCTAACTGGGAGTAATGGGTTGAAGGTAGAGGCTGAGAGGATTAATGGAAAGAAATTTTTTTGAGGTGGTAGGATTGTGTGCATGATTTGCTGATCAGTCTTGGTGGAAAGGCTGGGGTGTATGATGGTTATGTGACAGATAGGAAGCATTGGAGTGCTGCAGTAGCACTTTCCTGGAGATGTAGGGCTGAGAGAGGCTCGATAATGCAGCAACCGAGGAAGGTATCTCAGTAGAGAGCATTAGGATTTTCTAGAAAGATGGACAGTATGGGGCTGTTGAAGAGAGGTTTTCCCAAGAGGTAATGATCGAAGGAAGACTGAAGAAGTGACTATACATCCTTCGATGTCAGGAAGATGGGGAAGTAGTTGGAGATGTATTCAGTGGTTCGATCAGAGCATAGATTTATGGAGCCTTGGAGTGATGGAGATGGATGATCCATGGAGATCTAGCTGGTTAGGGCTGGGCGGCTATAGAGCAGCATAGAGACAAGGCTAGGAAGCACTGGAGTGCTGCAGGAGCACTACCCTAGAGGCATGGGGCTGAGAAAGGCTTGATGGTGTAGCAGTCGAGGGAGGTATCTTAGTTGATGGTGCCAGGGGCATCTCAAGAAGACTGGGAGTAGGTCTCAGAGAGTGCCAGGAGATCTCAGACAGTTGGGAGTATCATGAATCAGGTTTCTTTTATAGGAGCACCAGGGAGAGTCATGATTCAGGTGGAGGATGGTTCTCTAGGCACAACTAAAGTGATGACTGGTGCAAGAGTAGAAAAGAAGAAAGCTAGGATAGAATTCCCTAAGGTTCAGTCACTGGATTCAAAAAAGTTGGATGAGCACTTGGATTTTGGAGGTGCCCGCAGATGATGGAGGTATCCAAGATGGCTTTAAAGGGGTCCATAGAGTATGGAGGGTTTGAAGCAACAGCGACGGTGTTCGAGGTGCAACAGCAGGCACAGCAGTACAATGTTGAGTTGTTGGCCTCGAGGGATTCGATGATAGAATCAACTTCTGTGGCATTAGGTAGACTTTGGATATACGTGAAACTCCATAGTGGTGGCTTCACAAGTGGAGAGAAAATTTGGCATGAGTTCAGAGCTGAGGATCAGCGCTGGTGATGCACAATTTCAGGTGGAGTGGTGTGTGCAGGTGGATAGGCATAGCTCTGAGAAGATCGTATAGGTGGTACAGCATGTGCTAGTGCAGGAATGCTATAGGTTCTCCAAGAAAGTCTAGAGAAAGTGATGCAGCTGCTAAGTAAAAGTGATCCTACAATTCTAGGGTGGTGCCAAGAAGCAAGCATAGGTCTTCAGCAGTGGAGGCGGTCATCCTAATAGAGCCTGAAGGATGCACAACAGCTGAAGAGAATTGGCAGAGGCGATGTTTGCACAAATGTTGTCGAGTGCGTAGGGACAACAGGATTGTACAAGAGGGCATTATTGAGGGATTTGCCAAGGCTTAGGGCACTAAGGTGGAGATTGTGAGAATTAGAGGTGCTTCCCAAGCCTTGGGAGGCCATGGGAGGAGTCACGATGTTGGCTCCGAAGATTCCAGGGGCTTTATTGGTGCTTCAGAGATCTGGGACATAAGATGAAGCAAGGAACCAAAGCCGGAGAATCAAGACTGCAGAAAGGGAGATTTTCTGTAGGTTAGCTGATTCAGTCCAAAATTGGGTCAGCTAAGTCTTAGAGCACAGGCAAAATAGAGAGCTACATGTTCAGGACTACTGGCATAGGACAGGACTAGGCTATCCTATCTCGGCTCAGTTTTGGATCGAGCCAACTTAGTGGAACTTAGCTAGCTCAGTGCTGAGACTGAGTTGGCTCAGTACATGGGCAGAGTTACACGAGGGTCTATTTTGGGCTAGGGTTTGGGTTGATCCTAGGGATCTTAAGGCCTGATTTGAGAGATCTTAAGGGGGCTAACTCATGTATGGGTCGGATCTACATCTAGAGGATGAGAGCATGGGAGACATGGGTATACATGGGCTTGGTGTGTGCTTTCATGTATTGGGTTAGCCGGGGAGTTTTTTTGTTGGGCCTAATGGCTATGTATAAATACATAAGTTGTATTAGAGTTTCATTATGGTCTGAAAATACAGATCTTTTCTCCCTCAATTCTCTCTTCTTCTCTTCTCTCTAAAGTAGCTGCCCCAGGGTTCTTGAAGAAGCCCTAGAGAGGGGGGGCATCTCCCTCAAGCCCAAGGAGGGAGATGCCTCATCATAGATTCAGGTGGAGGATCAGTGATTTACTTCCCATAAAGAACGTCACAGGTTCTTTCAGGTCCATGCTAAAAATCAGGGACTTCCGCAATATGGTATCGGGGCTTGTGATGCCAATGATGATTGGCATTCGAGCGATATCATGGGTCTACAATTTAGTATTAAGAAAGGTGATGCCTGGGACATTGTGGTCTACAATTTGGTATCAGAGCTAGGTGATGCCTGGGATGTTGTGGACAACACATGGTCTCTAATAAAATGATGTCTTGCCTCTATATGTTTTGTCCTTGAGTGTAATATTGGATTCTTTGTTAAGTTTATAGCACTAGTATTGTCACATCGAATAGGAATGTTATTACAAGTGACATCATAGTCCTCTAGTTATTGTTTGATCTACAATAGTTCATCACAACAACTCTTAACAGCAATGTATTCGGCTTCCGCCATTGACAGGGCTACTAAGTTTTGTTTCTTACTAAACCATGAAATCAAGTTTACTCCTAGAAACTAGCATGTTTCACTTGTACTCTTCCTATCTAAGCAACATCCAGCAAAATCTAAATCACTATATCTAATTAAATCTAGTGAAGATTATTTTAAGTACCATAAGCCTACATCTTGAGTGTTTATCAAATACTTAAAGATTTTTTTAACTGCAACTACATGTGATTCTTTAGAATTTGATTGATAACGTGCACACATACATGCATTAAACATTATATCAGGCCTACTTGTAGTTAAATAAAGCAAAGATCCAATCATACCTCTATATAGTTTGGGATCTATTGCTTTTTCTTTTGGATCTAAATCAAGCTTACAACTTGTGCTCATAGGGGTGCCACTGCCTCTAACATTCTCCATCCCAAATTTTTTTAGCATTTTCTTTATGTATTTGCTTTGGTTGATGAAGATTCTCTCATATGATTGCTTGATTTGGAGTCCAAGAAAGAAATTGAGTTCCCCCATCATGCTCATCTCGAACTCTCCCTGCATAAGACTAGCAAATTCTCTACACAAATCTTCATTAGTAGCTCCAAATACAATATCATCAACATATAATTATACAATTAGTAAACTATTTGACTTTCTTTTAACAAATAATGTTTTGTCAACATTTCCTCTTCTAAAGTCATTGTTTAATAAAACCTTGCTCAATCTGTCATACCAAGCCCTAGGGGCTTGTTTTAATCCATAGAGTGCCTTTTTAAGCCTATAAACATGATTGGGCAATTCTTGATTTTCAAAACCCAGAGGTTGTTCAACATAAACTTCCTCCTCAATTAGTCCATTCAAGAATGCACTTTTTACATCCATTTAAAAAAGTTTGAAATTCATAAAGCAAGCAAATAACAAAAGCAATCTAATAACTTTAAGTCTAGCTACAGGTGCAAAGGATTCATCAAAATCGATTCCTTCTTCTTGATTGTATCCTTGTGCAACAAATCTAGCCTTGTTTCTAATTACATTGCCCTTTTCATCAAGTTTATTTCTAAAAACTCATTTAGTTCCAATTACAAAAAAATTTTTAGGTCTTTCAACTAGTTTCCAAACTTTGTTTCTTTCAAATTAGTTTAATTCTTCTTGCATTGCTAATATCCAATTTAAGTCTTTTTCAGCTTCAATTATATTCTTAGGTTCTAAGTGAGATACAAATGCAATATAATTTATGGCTTTCTTAAGATATGATCTAGTTTTAACTCCATGAGATGGATTACCAATAATTAATTCTTTGGGTTGATTATGATCATACCTCCATTCTTTTGGTAAATTAGATGTACCTTACTCCTCTTGAGGTTGTTGCTCCCTTTTTTCGACATCTTGCTTTTCACCTTCTTGTTCTTATGAAGGTGTATCTTCAAGTATCATATTCTTCAATTTTTTTTCTAAATTATCTGCATTCATTTCAATTTCCTCTTCTCTTGCTTTTAAAGAGTTAGTTTCATCATAGATGACATGCACGGATTCCTCTACAACTAATATTCTTTTGTTAAACACTCAATATGCTCTACTATTAGTTGAATAGCCTAGAAAAATACCTTCATCTGATTTTGCATCAAACTTACCTAGTTTATCTTTATCATTTATTAAAATGAAGTATCTACATCCAAAATCTTTAAGATATGAAATATTAGGTTTCTTTTTCTTATAAAGCTCATATGGAGTTTTCTTTAAAATAGGTCTAATTAATGCTCTATTTAGCACATAGCATGCAGTGTTAATAGCTTCCATCCAAAAATATTTTGGAAGGTTGCTTTCATAAAGCATGGTCCGTGCCGGTTTAATTAATGTTATGTTCTTTCTTTCTACTACCCCATTTTGTTGAGGTGTCCTAGGGGCTGAAAAATTATGGTTTATTCCATTCTTAGAATAAAAACTTTCAAATTTTTAATTTTTAAATTTCATACTATGATCACTTCTTATATATAAAACATCATATTTCTTTTCTTTTGTGATTTTATTAAAAGCTCAACAAAGATGTCAAAGGTATTATCTTTATGAGATAAAATCAAAATCTAAGTATATCTTGAAAAATCATCTATTATCACAAAACCATATCGTTTTCCTCCTAGACTTGTAGTTGAAATTGATCCAAATAAATCCATATGAATTAACTCTAGAGGTCTAGTTATTGAGACAATATTCTTGGATTTAAAAAATGATTTTGTTTGTTTTCTGAATTGACATGCTTTGCAAATCATATTCTTTTCAAAATTTATTCTGGATAAGCCTTTTACTAAGTCAAGCTTGATTAATCTAGACAATGAGTCCATGCTTACATGACCTAGCCTATTATACCATATCCAACTAGATTCATTTATTTTAGCATTCATATCAACAAGACATTCAATATTTTCCTTTTTAAGTTCATCAAGATCAATAATATAATCATTGCCATGTCTTTTTCTTATGAATTTAATGCTATCATCAAGTGAATTGGTTACTATGCAATGAGATGATTTAAATAAAACATTAAAATTTTTATCACATAATTGACTAATACTAAGTAGGTTGTGCATTAAACCATCAACAAACAATACATTTTCTATACAAGTAGGTGGTGTTATCAAAATATTATCGAGATCAATAATTTTATCTTTATCATTATCTCCAAATATCACCACACCTCCATCCATTGCTTCAAGAGAGATAAATTGAGATTTATCTTCCGTCACGTGCCTCGAACATCCACTATCTAGGTACCATCTTCTTTTAGCTCTCACGGATGCCAAGCACACCTATTCATAAAATCAAGTAGATTTAGGTACTCAAGTTAACTTGGATCCTTTGAGGTTAGCACAAATGGTTCCTTTTGGAATCCAAATTTGTCTCATCTTTGATTGGTTTGTTTTAAGCTTCGTATTTGCATTCATTATGCATTCAAATGCTTTGTGTCCAATTTTGTTATATTTAAAGCAAGTTATGCTTTTTCTTTGATTTTGTGATCTACCAAACACCTTCCTTAGAGATTTTTGTTTTCTTTGTGGATTGTATCCTAAACCGGCTTTATCAAAAATCATCTTTTAATTATCAATCAATGTTTGAAGATTCTTTGAGCCATGTATCTATCCACAATTGATCTTAGTCTTACTATTTCATCTTGCAAGGAGACATTCTTTTTACTAGATTTATTTAATTTTTTTTGTAGTTCTTTCATATTTTCTTCTACTTTAGCTTTGTCTTTGGTTAAGATTTGGTTATCTTTCTTTAGTTCTTTATTCTTATGTGATAACTTCTTAAAATCACCAATTAAGTCATTAAAAGCATCATATAACTCTTCAAAGATAAAATCTAAAATTGAAGTATCATCATTTACCTCATCATCATTATGTGCCATGAGACAAAGATTTATCTTTTCTTCTCTTTGATAATCTTCCTCACTTAAAGAGGAGTCCAAATCATTGCTCCATGTGGCTTTGTATGCTTTCTTCTTGAATTTCTTGGAGTTTTTCTTCAACATTGGACAATCCATCCGAAAGTGTTTGAGCTTCTTGCACTTATAGCAAATGGGTGGTTGTTCCTTCTTTTTTTCTTTTTCCTTTTCTTTGCTACCTGCTCCCTTGTTAAACTTTTTCTTAGGTTCCAATCTCTTTCTCCTTCTCATGAACTTCTTGAATCTTCTTGCTATCATGGCCATCTCCTCATCATCCTCCGAACACTCTTCGAAATCACTTTCTTCTTGATGAATGGTAGCAGCCTTGAGGGCTATTGTTTTCTTTTCCTTTACCTCTTCTTCCTTCCCTTGGTTCATATTTAGCTCATGGGTCATAAGAGATCCAATGAGCTCTTTCAAAGCTAACTTGTTTAAGTCCTTTGCTTTTTGAAATGCAGTCACTTTTGACTTCCAATTCTTTGGCAAGGACCTAAGAATTTTCCGCACAATATCACTATTAGAATAATCCTTTCCTAGATTTTTTAAACCATTTAATATATCGGTGAATCTTGTGAACATTTAAGTGATAGTTTCATGTGGTTCTATTTTAAATAATTCATACTTACGTACCAACATGTTTATCTTAGAATTTTTTACTTGATTAATACCCTCATGGCTAACTTCAAGTCTATCCTAAATTTTTTTGGTGGATGAACATGTTGATATCCTGTTAAACTCTTTTGCATCCAAAGCATAATATAACATATTCATTGCTTTGGCATTGAGTTGTGCTTCTCTTTTGTCATGTTCAACCCAATCATTTTTGGGCTTTGGAATGGACATGCCATCAATTATGATTATGGGTGTGTAAGGATCTTTAACTATGACACTCCACATGTCATAGTCTTGTACTTGAATAAGTATCCTCATTCTTGCTTTTCAATAGGTATAATTGATTCAATTGAAAAGTGAGGGTCTATTGGCTGATTGCCCTTCAACCAATGAAGTCTCAATTGGGTTTGCCATTAAATCTTTAGCTCTAAGACCATTAGGTCAACAACTAATATAGAGCACCCACTCTAATACCACTTATTATCCAAGGATGGCCACCCAAGAGGGGGGATGAATTAGATATTTTAAAAATTTTAATTACTAATTTAGCTGAATTTTAATATTGAGCACTTGGTGAAATAATGTGAAATTTAAGTATAGAATGAGAGCAATAAAAATAATATAATATAAGCACAAGAGACCAAGCTTTAATAGTGGTTCGGCACCAATCTTGGCACCTACGTCCACTCCTCAATTGAATCACTTGAGAGTTCAACTATAATCATTTAATTGATTACAGTTCAATTATTTTTCTTAGACTCATAATCTAATTCAGTTGATTTTGACCTAGGCTCACCAACTATAATCTCTACAATGATTGTTTTTCCGAACTAACAATCAATCTTAATTGATTTTGATCTAGGTTTACCAACCAAACCTTTATGAAACTTGTAAATAAATACAACACAATCACACTATTAAAAAAAATTTAGAAAGAAAAACTCAATGAAACCCAAAGAAGAAGAGTTTGAAAGATGGAAGGCTTGATGGCTTTGCTCTTCTTCTTGAATGGTTGAGAGAAGTTGGTGAAGCTCTTCAATGCTTGCACCTTGACTTCTCTCACTTTGAGGATAATTAGAAGGATAGAGAATCTTCAGAAAAATGAATCCTTCTCTTCACTTGATAGCTCTCACAATGAATGCACTTGGTGTAGGCATGAAGGCTCTTGAATATTGATTACAAAAAAAAAATCTTCTTGAAGTTCTTAAATGTTTCTTATATATTCCAAGGTCTTCCCACCACTTTAAAACCTTTGAAGAAGCCACATTTAATGTCCTATCCATTGGGCATGAAAAT
This sequence comes from Cocos nucifera, assembly GCA_006176705.1. Lineage (NCBI taxonomy): Eukaryota > Viridiplantae > Streptophyta > Magnoliopsida > Arecales > Arecaceae > Cocos > Cocos nucifera. The sequence goes on from QRFJ01003585.1 coordinate 34,782, forward strand.
CTAGCCATTGAAAAAGAATTGGGGCTAAAAAAGTGCAGTTCTGAAAAAAAAACTAGCTGTTACCGTGACTTAGTCGACTAACCTTCTTTGACTTAGTCGACTAAGTCCCATGCACCTCAACTTCAACCTTTTCTACGCTTTCTGTCTTCTGCAGTCTTCTGAGACATAGTTGACTAACTTCTGAAACTTAGTCAACTAAGTCCCCTGGGTCCAAAAATTTTATTTTTCTATGTTGTCTGTCTTTTGCAGTCTTCTGAGACATAGTCGACTAACTTCTGAGACTTAGTCGACTAAGTCTCCTAGATCCAAAAATCTTATTTTTCTATGCTTTCTATCTTTTTTTTTATTTTCTGAGACATAGTCGACTAACCTTTAATCTTAGTCGACTAAGATGTGTGTCAAGCGTGCCATTTGAATTTTGACAGCCTTTCTTCTCTAATTTTTTTTTGGCTAGACTTGCTTCTTAAACTTAATTTATCTCTCATTAACCATTCCTTTTATGATGTGTAAAGTCTTAATTTTCTTCAAAAATCTCTCGATTGATGATGCTTCATTTGATTGATAGAAGTCACTTATATCATTATAACTGCTTAAAATTTAACTACACATCCTCAAAAATAATATTAGTAACTTAACAAATTATGCTCAAATGCTTATGTTATCATCAAAATCAGTCCAAGGGTCAACAGAAGAGTTCTAAAGAAGAGATCCTAAGAAATTCTAGAGCTAAGAAGAGAGAGAAGATTAGTTTTAATTTGATTTAATATTGGTTAGCAATCAAGTTAGGCAAACAATCCTAACTAAGGGTTGTCCTAGATCTAAACAGCTCCTAACTACCAAGGTCATCTTCAAGCCCCCCAAGTGTAAGATCAGCCAATTGACTGTCTGGTAAGTGTAAGGTTGGTGGGAGTCTCCTCATTGCTTGCCTTAGATATCAATTGTGCTTGGCCAGGTAAGCTAACGAAATCAATTATAAACCACCTTTCTTCGAGCCCAATCATCCCTGAATCATTTTTCTTAGACACCAGTCAAATTGACTAACCCTAACCCAATCCAACTCTTAGGATTTCTTGTCCTATTGAGCTTGAGTTCCCAGGGCCGATGTCTAATTAATTTTAATTAAAGACTTAGGTCAATGCAGGATGAAGGTTGGTTGTTTGTGGGCTAAAGAAGGGTGATCAAATCCCCACCTTATCTTGTTTAATTGGGTTGTGCCCTTAATTTGGTTTAATATAAATAAACTCTAAAAAAATTTAAGGGGTTCTATGCAATTTAAACTAGATACATGCAACTAATTGAGTTTTGAAAAACTTACCTTGCCTCCAGCAATCACCAAAAGAAAATAAAATAAAAATTATTGGTGCAGAAAATCGCTGGATGCTCGAGAAGATGAGGTCATTGCTGGAGACCTGCAAGATAAGTCCTAATCGAAGTCGGGGGTGGTGGCTCCGGCAGGACCTTCCGATGGTCAAGTTAGCTCTTCTGGCCAATAGAAATGGAGTGCTCAGGAAAGAAAGTAACAGAGTTCTTGGGAAGGAGAAGAGAACTTAGAAAAAATATATCTGAAGGGTCCTTTTTATAGATAGAGCCTATAACAAATTGAAAGCGATAGCCATAATCATCTAATAGTGGGCCGCTCGGGGCCACGTGAAGTTTATTATGGAGAGTAGTGTCTGTTGTCGTGACATGACAAACTGTTGGAATTTAATAGTTGAAGTTCAGAGGAGTAGATGTCAGTCGGTGATGAACTTTGAGTTATATCAATTCTAGAGGAGTTTGGACTCCTCTAAGATAGTCTGTGTGTGAGTTGGTTCATGCTGTGTATGGAGCCAGATTCGTATAGGTGAGGAGACTCTTCTGGGTGACTGTCGAAAGTTTGGCTAGAAGGGGTTCGGAAGCTCTACGACTAAAGAAACCTAGAAGGAAGTCTATCGAAGATGTCTGAAAGTGGATCTACTAGGAAAATATAAAAGTAGGCCTACTGGAGGAATCTGCATGTAGATGGAGAAGTTTGAAAAGAATCTGACTGATGGAGAAGTCTAGAAGGAGTGCGACTGAAGGTGAAGTTCGAAAGGAGTTTGACTAATGGAGAAGTTCGGAAGGAGTCCGACTGAAGGTGAAGTTTGGAAGGAGTCCGATTGATGGAGAAGTTTGAAAGGAGTTCGACTGCTGGAAAAGTCTGGAAGGAGTAATTCATGATTGAAGCTCTTCTACGATTACAAGTTATATTTGGCTGAGCATCAGACCAAACTTCGGCGAGAGCGAGGTTTATCCCCAACAATACTCCCAAGTTCAAAATTTGAAGAAAGAGAGTAAAAAAGGTGACTGCCAAAGTTTTTTCCTGAGTTTTCGCACTCATTAGGACGAGATGTTTTGGCATTTACCGCACTGGCACCGAAGCTTTTTAAATCTAAAAAGAGTTTGAGAAGATGGCCCTTCATATCTTCCATTGAAATCCTGTCCCAAGCATGGCACCATAAAGACTCCATCCATCGCCACTTCTCTATCATGATGAGTAGGACACACGGTGCATGCTGATCGACTAAAGTCGATCCATAATCATAACTATCTCGGGTTGCTTTTGGCTATTTAAGGCCTTTTCCTCTCATCTAAAAGTCATTCTTGCCCAAGTCTTCTTCTTCCTCCAGTCTCTGTTCTTCTTCCTCCTAAGGGTCTTAGCTTCCTCCCATGTCTTCCTTCCCAAATAGCTTAGTTCAATTTTCCAACCCTTCTCTTTGGGTATTCATGCTTTTTTAGCTTCTTGCTCCTCCAATTTCTCTGTAGCAGTATTTACCCTATATTTTTTCTTTTCTTTTAGGAACTTTTTGGGGTTTTATTTTGATTTGAATGTCTTTCAAAACCTCCCACTCCATCAGTTCTTAGGGCAAGTCTGGACCGACCTTCCTAGACCCTGCACCCCTAACCGAGGCTAAACCTAGGAACATGTCTCACTCATCCTTCATTGCAGACACCATCCCATCCGTTCTTACTTCGGATAATCTTTCTTTGATCCGAATCCAATATGGAATCCCTTGAAATATGATCTCGAACTTTCTAGTTCAGATGACCAAGTCAACTCCCCTCCGGTTGGTCGATTTTGCTTATACTTAGAGACCTTGCATGTCGAGCTTCGGCTTTCTCTACCCTCTTTTGTAGGCCCTCTTTTGGTTTTTGGACATTTCCTTTACATCCATTGTATCGAACTTCTTTCGGTTCGGCATAAGTTTCCTTTTCCTCTACCACCTGGCCGAGGTCCATCCGATTGTTTCACTCTTTAGAAATTTTTATACCTTTAAATGCCATCCTTCTACAAAGGATTGATGGTACTTCTCTCCTCAGTTCGGCAAGAAGGGGTTATTGAAAGGTGCCCCTTCTTCCGTTCATAACTAGAAGGAAAAGTATTTTTTCATTTACTGTCCGTCCTTGCTATTAGATCTTCTTCCTTGGGGTCACATTAGAGAGTCGATTCATCGAGCTCCTAGCTTAGATAGAGCCAACCTCGATTCCTCCAATAGACTTAAAGCATACCGAACTTCTCTTCTTCCCGACCTTTTAAAAGAATAGACCTTGTTCAACCTAGGTTTGAGTCCTTTTGACCCTGCTGCTATTAGTCATGCATATGTACATGTATATGAATTCTTGTGGAGTTTCATATGTACCTCGGTTGACTATACTTTTTTTTTTATCACAGAAATGGATACCGACATCGTGGAGAGACTCGCCAAGGACCTGTATGCCCAGAAGAAGAGGAAGAGGAAGGCTCCAGGCGAAGCCTCGAAGCAGGTGAAGGTCGGCACCTCTGACCCTACAGCTCCTACTACCGCCAATGTTGCTCCCAAGGTCCGCTCCAAAAAAGAGGTCATCCCGATCACACATGCTGACATCGCAGAAATCGGCCAAGCTGACCTTGTCTGATGAGCTCCTCGATTTCATCCTGAAGATGAATGCATTCTTCAATATCGTGATCATGGTCATGATAGTAGAGATAGTATTTATTAGGATTGTGCTAGCCAAGATGAGTGCGCATCCTCTCCAACCTAGGTAGTTGCTCCTTGATCTCCATCAGTACTTATATTTTTGGAGCATTGAGGGGGGCATAGTTATGGAATCTTCTAGGGGAAACCTCTTTGCGCCCTTCTGTCAAGGCTTCTTTGACGACGAGCTCGAGGAGGGGTTTGGGCTCGCCTATGCTTGGGGGGAGTTCGGGAGTGCAGCCAAACTTCATTCGACTTTTCTTCAACCACGGGCTTGCTAGGTTCGCTTGTCTGCCGCTCTCCTGTAGCTTCCTCATCCTTCAACTTGAAGGCTTCTTCAGCTCGGATATATCCTTCAACTCGAACTAATAGATTGGCAAAATTTTTAGGATACTTCTTCTCCAAGGAAGAATAATAGATCATTCTTTTGAAGTCTGCCCTTCAGCGCGGCCATGGTAATGGATTGATCCAAATTATGAACCTCCAATGCAGTAGTATTGAAGTGATTGACATAAGCCTAGATGGATTCTCCCTCTTTCTATTTGATGTTGATGAGAAAGTTTGAACCTCGTCTGGGATGTCGGCTACTGATGAAATGAGCCATAAACTGATGGCTCATCTGGTCGAGGAAAAAGATCATGCCCAGCTTCAGTGCCAAGTACCAATTTCTTGCTGCTTCCTTCAAGGTGAATGGAAAGGCTCGATAGAGAATGGCATCTGGTACGCCATAGAGCAGCATCATTATCCGAAAGGCCTCTAGATGGTCGATCGGATCGATGGTCCTATCGTAGCTCTCGAATTGAGGAAGCTTAAAGTTCGGTGGGATTGCTTCCTACATGATTCTCTAGGAAAAAGGAGGGTCAGTATAGATATTGCCAAAGTTGGCTAGGGCTGCATGGCAGAGCTCTTCAATCCATCGATTTGAGGGCCTCATCTCGATCATAGATCTTGGAGGGTTTTCGGCTATAGATAGGGAAGGTCTCTTCTAGGGAAGAGTCATGATTTGAATAGAGGTCTTTAGCTCTTTGTTTTTTCTTCCCATGGGTAATGGGTCTGCTGACCCAAGTGTGCCTCCTTGGGATCGATTCTTGACACCCCGATGGAGGGTTTTCTAGTGGAGCCACCACCGGGGGCTACTGCATGGCCTACACCATTTTGGTGAGGCCTCAAACCTACTGCATCAGTAGATTGAACTACTCTAGATCCATCATGGCTGCAGGCGGAGGAGGTTGAAATACTGGTGATGGAGTAGGAATGAATAGATTTGGCTCAGATCTGGCGATAGAAGAGGTAGACCTTCGAGTGGTTGTCTTCTTTGGAGGTATTTCTAAGCTGCAAAGATTGAATAGAGGTGGATCTTGATGGATTTCGAAGGATTAAAAGAAGAAAAGGGATCAAAATCAATCGAGCACTCATTTTAGAACAAGGGTTCGAAGCCCTTCTTCTAGCGCCAATCCCGTTGGTGCAGAAAATTGCTGGATGTCGGAGGTCACTGGAGCTGGAGAAGATGAGGTCGCCGTTGAGGACTTTAAGATAAGTCCTAATCGGAGTCGGTGGTGGTGGCTCTTGTAGGATCCTCTGATGGTCAAGTTAGCTCTTCTGACCAACAGAAATGGAGTGCTCAGGAAAGAAAGTAGCAGAGTTCTTGGGAAGGAGAAGAGAGATTAAAGAAAATGTATCTAGAGGGTTTCTTTTATAGATGAAATCTATAATAAACTGAAAGCAACAGTCATAACTGTCTGGTAGTGGGCCGCTCGAGGCTACATGAAGTTTGTTATGGAGAGTAGTGTTTGTTGTCATGATGTGCCAGTCCGTTGGGATTTAATAGTTGAAGTTCGGAGGAGTAGATGTCAGTCGATGATGAACTTTGAGTTATATCAATTCTAGAGGAGTTTGGACTCCTCTAAGGTAGTCTATGTGTGAGTTGGTTCATGCTGTGTATGGAGTCGGATTCGTGTAGGCGAGGAGACCCTTCTGGGTGACTATCAAAAGTTCGACTGAAAGAGGTTCGAAAGCTCTACGACTAGAGAAATCTCGAAGAAAGTCTGTCAAACATGTCTGAAAGTGGATCCACTGGGGGAATCCTAAAGTAGGCCTGCTGGAGGAATCTATACATAGATGGAGAAGTTCGGAAGAAGTTCGACTAATAGAGAAGTCTGAAAGGAGTCCGACTAAAAGTGAAGTCCGAAAGAAGTCCGACTGATGGAGAAGTCCGAAAGGAGTTCGATTGATGAAAAAGTCCAAAAGGAGTTCGACTGAAGGTGAAGTCCAGAAGGAGTCTGACTAATAGAGAAGTCCGAAAGGAGTCCAATTGAAGGTGAAGTCCAGAAGGAGTCCGATTGATAGAGAAGTCCAAAAGGAGTTCGACTGAAGGTGAAGTCCAGAAGGAGTCTGACTGATGGAGAAGTCTGGAAGGAGTCCGACTGAAGGCGAAGTTTGGAAAGGAGTCTGACTGATAGAGAAGTCCAAAAGGAGTTCGATTGAAGGTGAAGTCCAGAAGGAGTCCGACTGATTGAGAAGTTCGAAAGAAGTCCGACTGATGGAGAAGTCCGACTGAAGGTGAAGTTCGGAAGGAGTCTGATTGATGGAGAAATTCGGAAGGAGTCTGATTGAAGAAGAAGTTTGGAAGGAGTTTGACTGCTGGAGAAGTCTGGAAGGAATAATTCGTAATTGAAGCTCTTCTGCGATTATAAATTATATTTGACTGAGCATCAGACCAAACTTCGATGAGAACGAGGTTTATCCCCAACAAAAATAAAACTAATATGATGCATGCTCTAAGCAATTAGGATTTCTAATCTTATTTTGAAGCTTTTAATTAGGTTTAAGTGTATATTTTTTAATTAATTTAAAAATAAAATAAATAATAATAAAAAAGAGATCTAGAGTGAGGGTTGATCTCCCCAAGCAAAATTGGAAGCTTCCTTGCCCTAAATTTTTTTCATTCTTTTTCCTTTTTTTTGCAAAATAAAGAAGAAAAAGTTAGTAAGCACTATTTATAAAAATTTAAAAAAATTTAAAAATTATTTATAATTAATTTATTAAAAAATCAAAGAAATCAAAAAATTTAACATTTTTGTCTTTTTCGGCAATGATGCCAAAAACTTAATAAGAGCACAATGTTGTCATTAAGACACCATGTTTATCAATTTAATGCAGCTTCTTAAATTGATTAAAAATAGGTAGAAAGTAGTGAGCCGATCGAATCCATAGAGAAGGCAGTGTTTTAGCATTGAAATCTTTGATTTTATAAAAAAAAGATTTTTAAAAATTAATTTAAAGTTAGAAAATAAAAAATAAAAAATAAAAATTAAATGGTGTGAAAAAATAAATTTGGTACTAAGATCTACTATTTAGATCTTAGCATCTACTTGCAATAAAATAAAAAGCAATAATTAAAATATAAAAATTAAATTATAATTAAAAATAAAAAGCATGAATTTAAAGTGCATAAAAATAAAATTTTGTATTAATTTAAAAGTTTACAATTTAAATATATGAAATTTAAAAAAATTAAAAATAACTTATCTTGATCTTGGATCGTCATCGATGTTGAGATGGTGTAGAAGCCAGCTTTTCATCGCAGCATCCGTTGCCTTGAAGAAGCCTCTAACCCAAGCATGGCTCTAACCTTTATCAAACTTCTTCCCATGATCGAGGATGATCGATTTTGGAGGCATGGGATCCTTTAAATAGGTGTTGGAGGGCTGGAGGATTTTCTGCAAGCAATGTAGGACTAAGAACCATTTTAATCATCAGAATAGGAAGAAATCCAAGTAAAATTTAAATTAAAATAGCTTTTGAATGAATTCTGCTCTCTTGGGTGAAGTCTGGCTATTCAATAGAAATCTAATTATCCAAAAAATGCCAAAAATGGTTGTGTATCAGTCCAAATTGAGTTGGATTAAGTTTTGACCATTGGATCATGCAAGATGGAGAAGATTGGACCATTGATCGCATACCTGGATACTTTAATCATTGTCGGAAGCTCTGTTAACCATCGGATCGAAGTTTGGACAAGATCTGGCTGTCAGATCGTATCAAATAAAGGCTTCAGATCCTTCTTTAAATCAAAAATCAACCCCAACCATCTGATCTTCACCACAAACAACAACAGCCGCACGATCACGCAATTATTATATATGTGGACTGTGTGGATCAGGCGTACCAAAGACTCCAACCAATCAGCATGTTTCTTGATCTAGAAATTACTAAAATGCCCTCACTTAAGGGTTCACGATGAGCCACAATGAGACTGACATCAATGGCTTAGGATCGGCTTGGCTGGCTTGACGGCTTGCTGGTGCATGGCTTGGCTTGGCTTGCCGACTTGGCTTGCAGAGCAGATTAAGCCATTTTTTTTATTTTAATTTTTTTAAAAAAAAAATTATATCTAATCCATTTTAGCTCTGATTTGCTCTAAATTTATTTCGTTGCAATAAAAAAAATGAGCTCTTTTTATTGATTAAAAAATTTTATTTTTTTATTTTTTTATTTTTAATTAATTTTTTAATTAATAAAAATATTAATTTCTTTAAAAAATATATTGATTATTAATTTTTAAAAATAAATATAAATTAATTAATAAATTAATACTTTTATTGATGAATTTATGGTACTTATTAGCCACCTTAGTCCCAAACGAGCTACCAAAAGAAGTACTTTTTGAGGTCCTGCAATGCCCAAGTTCGGAAGAGTCCTAGGCGATAATGCAAATTGATCATGAGCCCAGCTAGGTCGATCCATTGATATCATATCTCAAAAATGAAACTCTTTCCAGAGATCATAAAGAAGCTCGAAAGTTAAGAAATCAAGCTTTCCGCTATATTTTGTATGAAAATAGATTGTATAAGAGGTCATACTCATTGCCACTCCTCAAGTGTCTTTGACCTTCAAAAGCTAGCCATGCCTTAAGGAAAGTTCATGAGAAAATTTGCAAAAATCATCTAAGAGCGAGATTCCTATCATACAAGTTGCTCCGTCAGGGATACTATTGACCGATAATGCATCAAGATGTTGCAGATTTTGTAAGAAAGTGTGACAGGTGTCAAAAAATGCAAATATCCAGAGATAGCTAGCTTTGCAGCTCACACTGTTAAGTACCCCCTAACTATTTGCACAGTGGGAGATGGACATACTCGAACTTTTTTCATGACATCTGGACAACGAAAGTTTCTGCTAGTGGCAGTGGATTACTTCACTAAGTAGATCGAGGCCAAACCTCTAGTAAAAATCGCTAAAGCTAAAGTACAGAATTTCATCTAGAAGTCGATTATTTGCAGGTTTGGTCTACCTCGGACGTTGATCACTAATAATGGGCATCAATTTGTAGGTATGAAGTTTGCTGAGTTTTGTGAAGGTCTGAATATATCTCACCACTTTACATCAGTGGCTCATCCGCAAGCGAATGGTGAGGCAGAAGTGACTAGCAAAACTTTGCTTCAAGGGATGAAGGCCAAGCTTGAAAGAGCAAAAGGGATATGGGTGGATGAATTTTATTATGTGCTCTGGGCTTACTGAACTGCTCAAAGATTATCCACTAGAGAAACACCCTTTGTGATGGCTTTCGGGATGGAGGCAGTTATCCCGGTCGAACTTGAACTCCCCTCAGCATGAGTAGAGGCCTTCAATGAATAAGATAATTCGCAGGATCTCAGGACTAACCTTGATCTACTGAAAGAAAAGAGGGAGAAGGCCCAAATCTGAATGGCAACTTACAGGCAAATGGTAGCCCACTACTATAATTTGAGGGTTAGAAGCAAAACCTTTAGAATAGAAAATCTCGTACATCAACGAGCGGACATTTTGCAGTCTTAAAATCAGGAAAAGCTCATCCCAAACTGGGAAGGTCCTTACGAGGTGGTGGAAATCATCCGATCAGGAACATATTATCTAAAGAATCTCGGAGGATCTATGCTCCCACAGTCTTGAAATTCAAAAAATCTATGAATGTACTACCAGTAATTCAACTCCAATAAAATCCTTTTAATTTAATATTTTTGTTTTTTGGCATAAAATTATGTGATGATAGGAAATGATTCGGCCGAACTTTGTCAATAAACAAAACAGAAGACACGGGAGAGGCCCTCTCAATGGCCCTTTTGTGTCCCTATACTTTTGTTAGGGACAGAAGAAGGACCTCGCCCTAACGAACGAAGGCCAATCCCATCAGAAATAGGAGAAGAACCTCATCCTGATAGAAAGACAAAAAAGATGAATCATGTTAGGAACAGGAGGAGAACCTCATCCTGACATGGAAGATAAAGACCTTCGATTATTTAAGATAGGATGAGGGGAGGGTCCTTTCAATGGTCCTTTTGTGTCCTTATACCTTTGTTAGAAATAGGAGGAGGACCTCGTCCTAACAAAAGAAGGCCAATCCCGTCAGAAATAGGAGAAGAACCTCATCCTGCAAGGAAAACAAAAAAGATCAACCATATCAGGAACAGGAGGACCTCATCTTGATATGGGTGATGAAGACCTCTGATTATTTAAGATAGAAGGAGGGGAGACGCTCTTTCAATGATCCTTTTGTGCCCCTATACCTTTATTAAGGATAGGAGGAGGACCTCATCCTAACCAAAGAAGGCCAACCTTATCAAGAATAAGAGAAGAACCTCATCCTGATAGGGGGACAAAAAAGGCCAACCATATCAGGGATAGAAGGAAGACCTCGTCCTGACATAAATAATGAAGATCTCTGGTTATTTAAGATAGAAGAAGAGGAGAGGTCCTTTTAACAGCCCTTTTATGCTCCTATACCTTTATTAGGAACAGGAGGAGGACCTTGTCCTAACAAAGAAAGGCCAATCCCATCAGGAGCAGGAGAAGAACCTCATCCTGATAGAGGGACAAAAAAGGCCAACCATGTTAGAAATAGGAGGACCTCATCTTGACATGGGTGATGAAGACCTTTAATTATTTAAGATAGGAGAAGGAGAGGGGCCCTTTCAATGGCTCTTTTGTGCCCCTACACCTTTGTTAGGGACAGGAGGAGGACCTCGCCCTGACAAAAGAAGACCAACCACATCAAGAACAGGAGAAGAATCTTATCCTGATAGGGAACAAAAATGGCCAACCATGTCAAGGATAGGAGGACGTCATCCTGACATGGATGGTGAAGACCTCCGATTATTTAAGGTAGGACAAGGGGAGAGGTCCTTTCAATGGCCCTTTTAAGCTCCTATATCTTTGTTAGGGAAGGAAGGAAAACCTCATCCTAACAAAGGAAGGCCAACCCCATCAAAAATAGGAGGAAAATCTCATTCTGATAGGAGAACAAAAAAGGCCAACCATGTCAGAGATAGGAGGATCTTGTTCTGACATGAATGATAAAGACCTCCGATTATTTTAGATAGGAGGAAGGGAGAGGCCCTTTCAATAGCCCTTTGCATCGCTATACCTTTGTGAGGGATAGGAGGAGGATGTTGCCCTAATAAAGGAAGGCCTATCCCATCAGAAATAAAAGGAGAACCTCATCCTGACAAAAGAACAGGAAGGACAACCATGCCAGAAATAGGAAGAGAAGCTCATTCTGACATGAATGATGAAGACTCCCAATTATGAGAGACATGAGGAGAATGAAGAAAATGAAGAAGTTAGCAAACATTGAACCCAAGCAAAATAGAAAGATGATTGAAGAAACTATAATTTCATTAAAGATAAAGTTGATTACAAAACAAAGGTCTGCAAGACCAGTTACAAAAAAAAGGGAGAGGGAATCGAAGTTCTAAGAAGGATCAGGTTCTTCAGACTTCGAACTACTAGCCATCACTAAGAATTCCTTTAGGCTGCCGATCTCCTCAATTTTTTTTTTCTTATCAAATTATCATGGAACATCCTGTCAGTCCTTCGGTAGTTTTCTTCAAACATCTATAGTCTCTTCCCCAAAACTTCTGATTTAGCTTCAGCATCCTTGATGGTCTGCTGCTCACAAATCAACTAAAGCTTCAATCGCTAGATTTCGGCCTTCTCCATCCCGATCAACTTCAAGAGTTTACCCATGATCCTCTTCAGAGAGACGATCTCCTCTGACTCTCTACTGGTGCTGGATTGATAACTATTGATGAGCTGCTGTTGAAGCCAAGCCACCTCACTATTGTAGACCCACCAACTTGCATCACCTTGCTTTGATACCAATTGATGTTCAATGATATTGCTCGAATGACAATCATCCTTGACATCATAAGCCCCAATACCATGTTGCCGAAGTCCTTGATCTTTAGCATGGATCTAAAAAAATCTGTGACATTCTCTATGGACAGCAGACCATCGACCCTCCACCTAGATCTATGATGATACACCTCCCTCCTTGGGCTTAAGGGAGATGCCCCCTTCTTTAGGGCTTCTTCAAGAACCTAGGGGCAGCAACTCTAGAGAGAAGAGAAGAAGAGAGAATTGAGGGAGAAAAGATCTATATTGATTCCACACTTAAAACCCTAATATAACCTATGTATTTATACATAGCCATTAGGTCCGACCAAAAACTCTCATGGCAAACCCAATATATGAAAGCACTCACTGAGCCCATGTACACCCATGTCTCCCATGCTCTCATCCTCTGGATCTAAGCTCGATCCATACATGAGTTAGTTTCCTTAAGATCTCTTAAACCAAGCCTTAAGATCCCTAGGATACATTCCTATCCTAGCCCAAATAGAACCCATGCGTAACTCTGCCCGTACACTGAGTTGGCTCAGTCTCAGCATTGATCCGGCTAACCTGAGACTGGGTCGGCTTAGTTTCAGACTGAGCCAACCTAGTTGTGTGCCATGCTGCAATTCTGAACGTGATCTTCTCTATTTATCATATGCTCTGAGACTTAGCCGATCCAGTTTTGGACTAAGCTAGCTAACCTACAGAAAATCTTCTTTCTATAGTCTTGATTTCTCAACTTTGGTTCCTTGCTTCACCTTGTGTCCCAAGTCTTTGAAGTACCAACCAAGCCCCTAGAATCCCTAAAGCCAACATCCTGGCTCCTTTCGTGGCCTCCCAAGACTTGGGAGCACCATCAATCCTCACAATCTCCACCTTAGTGCCCTAAGCCTTGGCAAATCCCTCGACAATGCCCTCCTACATGATCCCACTATCCCTGCGCACTTGACAGCACCTATGCTAACATCACCTCTGCCAATCCTCTTCAACTGTTGTGCATCTTTGAGGCCTTTGGGATGACCGCCTCCATCATTGAAGACCTATGCTTGCTTCTTGGCACCATTCTGAAATTGTAGGATCCCTTATGCTTAGTAGTTGCATCACTTTCTTTGGACCTTTTTGGAGAACCTACAGCATTTCTGCACCAGCACATACTGTACCACATAATACGATCTTCTTAGAGCTATGCCTGTCCACTTGCACACGTCACTCTACCTAGAACTGTGCATCACTGGCATTGACCCTCAGCTCTGAACTCATGCCAAATTTTCTCTCCACTTGTGAAGCCACCACTGCGGAGCTTCACCTATATCCGAAGTCCATCTGATGCAATAGAAGTCAACTCTATGCCCGAGTCCCTCGAGGCCAACCACTCAATGATGCACCGCTGAGCCTACCACTATACCTCGAACACCATCATTGTTCCTTCAAACCCTCCATGCTCCATGGATCCCTTCGAAGCTGTCTTGGATACCTCTACAACCCACGGGCACCTTCGAAACCCAAAAGCTCATCCAACTCTTCTAAATCTAGCAACTGAACCCTAGGAAATTTCATCCTAAGGAATTTCACCCTAGTCCTTCTCTTCTGCCCCTACACCAGCCATCACTTCAGTTGCACCTAGAGAACCATCCTCCACCTGAACCATGACTCTTTCTAGTGCCCCTATAGAAGAAACCTGATCCATGATACTTCTGACTGCTAGATGTCCCTGGCACTCCTTGAGACCCCCTGGCTCTCCCTAAGACCTACTCCCGATCTCCCTGAGATGCCCTTGGCACTCTCTGTTGAGATATCCTTCTCGGTTGCTGCACCACTGAGCCTCTCTCAGCCTCGTGCCTCTAGGGAAGAGCTACTGTAGCACCCAGCACTTCCTAGCCTTGTCTCTACACCACTCTACAGCCGTCCAGTCCTAACCTACTGGACCTCCATGGGTCATCCATCTTCATCACTCCAAGGCTCCATAAATCTATGCTTTGGTTCAACCGCTAAATACATCTCCGACTACTTCCCCGTCTTCCTGACATCGAAGGATGTATAGTCGCTTCTTCAGCCTTTCTTCGAGCATTACCTCTTGGGAAACCTCTCTTCAATAGTCCCACACTGCCCATCTTCCTAGAGAATTCTAATGCCCTTTGATAAGATACATCCCTCAACTGCTGCACCATCAAGCCTCTCTCAGCCCTGCATCTTCAGAGAAATGCTACTGCAGCACTCCAGTACTCCCTGTCTATCACATAACCGTCATACACCTTGGCCTTTCCACCAAGATCGATCAGCAAATCATGCACACAATCCTTCCACCTCAAGAAAATCCCTTATCATTATTCCTCTGAGCCTCCACCTTCAACCAATTGCTCTCGGTTGGCCAAACCATAGCAATAACAAAGATAGAGCTAAGACATACCATGGAATCCTTGTGCAGATTTTTGATTTCATCTTGTATGACTTCTCCTTCACTTTCACGTACCATCAGGCTTTGATACCAAATTGTAGACCCACCAACTGGTATTACCTTGCTCTGATACCAATTGATGTTCCATGATATCGCTCGAACGCCAGTCATCCTTGACATCACAAGCTTCGATACCATGTTGCAAAAGTCTCTGATCTTTAGCACAAATCTAAAAGAACTTATGACATTCGCTATAAGCAGCAAACCACCGACCCTCCACCTGGATCTGTGATGGGGCACCTTCCTCCTTGGGCTTGAGGGAGATGCCCCCTTCTCTAGGCTTCTTCAAAAACCCTAGGGTGGAAACTCTAGAGAGAAGAGAAGAAGAGAGAATTGAGGAAGAAAAGATCTGTATTGATTCTACACTTAAAATCCTAATACAACTTCTGTATTTATACAGAGCCATTAGATCTGACCAAAAACTCTTCTGACTAATCCAATACATGAAAGCACTCACCGAGCCCATGTACACCCATATCTCTCATGCTCTTATCCTCTGAATCTAAACCTGACCCATACATGAGTTAGCTCCCTTAAAACCTCTTAAATTAGACCTTAAGACCCCTAGGATAAGTTCCTATCCTAGCCTAAATAGAACCCATGCATAACTCTGCCCATACACTGAGCCTGCTCAGTCTCAGCACTGAGCCGACTAACTTAAGACTTGGTCAGCTTAATTTCAAACTGAGCCAATCCAGTTGCATGCCATGTTGCAATTCTGAACATGACCTTCTTTATTTTTCCTATACTCTGAGACTTAGCCGACCCAGTTTTGGACTAAATTGGCTAACCTGCAGAAAATCTTCTTTCTACAATCTTGATTATTTAACTTTGATTTCTTACTTCACCTTGTGTCCCAACTCTTTGAAGCACCAACCAAGCCCCTAGAATCCCTGGAGCCAACACCTTGGCTCCTCCCATGGCCTCCCAAGGCTTGGGAGCACCATCAAACCTCACAGCTGTTAGCGATATGGAGCTTCTACTCCAGTGAGGATATCCTCCCACACCAACCCAATTGATAGGTCTCATAGGCAAGCTTGACATCATGCAATTGCTTCTGGAGGGTAGAAAATCTTTGCGACCAATCCCATTCATATCGAGTCTTGTCAGAAGACCATGGCAAACTCTCCTCCAATAGGCAAATTTTCTCTTTCGCCACCTTGAGCTCAGTTTCGAGGGAGCCAACCTTCATAGTTAATGCCCTGAACTTGTCACTGGTGCTTTTTCTAAGTTCAGTCAACTCCCTTTCAAAGTTATCCTTCTTAATGTTGAAGCTCATGAAGTCTTTCATGTGCAACTTGCGAAGATGAGTGACTTCAATCATCACCTTCAAAATATTTTTTCTAGATCTCTGGAGCTCATCTTCTATCTTCTTCAACTTCTTCTTTAGGTGATGGACTTTTCTCTTCAAACCCTTCACTATAGATCTTAGAGGGATACCTTCGAATGGTGGTTCAGCATTGGTTGGGGATGATTGATCTTGACTTTGATCACTAGAAGAGTTCTAAATAACATTCACTATAGCACAAGTATCAGAAGAAGGAAACTCATTTTCATTTCTCAAAATATTTGAATATACATCAAAAAGAAAAAAAAAAGAGGTATAATTATTTGAAATTTTATACCTCGGGAGGAACAGCAATGGACGAGGTTGGAGCATTTTTTGTCGCCTCTGGCTCTGGTGCAGGTTCGAGTGCATTAGCAATATGTTTGAAAGCTCGGGGATGACTTTGATGGGTGAAGGATCGACCGCAGCAGTGGACGTCCCTACCTCTTCATTAGAAATCTTCTCATATAAGAAGTCGAGATTGAGTTCGAAAAACTTGGCAGCCACTCGATCCTCGCAAAGTTCATATCCCTTCTGAAAGGCCTCCTAGCTAAAGGCAACATTTAGGTCCCTCATTTCAGAAGAGATCTTGAACTCCTCTACTACCTGGATCTTCACCTCCGAGATCTACTTTGAGGCTTGATCCTTCAGCTCACCGACCTTAGCCTCAGCCTTCTTCCTCCTCTCCTCCTTCAGGGCCAGAGCAGCCTGCAACTCCACTGAGGTGAGCTCCTCTTTTCTGAGCATCTCCCTTAGACCCTCGACTTTGACCACCTTCTCCTTCGAGAGATGGTCAACCTTAGCGGCCTTCTCCCAAAGGTAGTCAACTTTGGCTTGGAGATCTTCCCGGGCCTTCAGCACCTCCGACCTCAACTGGTTCACCATTTTGATGTGTGCGAGTATCTGGTGATCCAATTGCAATAAATAGAACTGCGTTATGCATGCAAAAAAAAAAATCGACAGGATGACTACCTTGAGGAAGATCCCAAGGGAATCTCAAATGAGCTGCGTGTGGCCGAGGTCGGCCATCTGGTCTATCACCTTAGGTAGGAAAAATTTATCAATTAGATCCCGAATGAAGTGCGGATCATTGAAGGGGTCTCCTCTCATCGTTGGACCCATCGGGGCATGCCTTGCGATGCACCTTCACAATGACCTTTTTCCCCTTCTTCTTCTCTCCTTCCCTTCTAGCAGGAGGTTGTAGGGCTGGGTCTTCGACTGGAGAACTCATGGATGGTGAAAGCACAGAGCCCTCAATAGTGGTGCTGACCCCGATGTGGGGGTGACCTCAGCAATGGTAGTGACCTCGGTGCTGGCGGCAGCATCAACAAGTGCTGCAAAGTTGGGGGTGTCCACCCTAGCTTTCTTGGCAGTAGGCTCATCGGATGCGGTGCCTTTTCTTTTGCGGGCATGGAGCCCCTTTGAAAGCATTTCAATGGCCTTAGCATCTATCTCTGCCATAAACATAAAAGCACAGTCAGAAAAGAAAGAAGGAAAAGAAGAAAAAGGAGATGATCCACCAACTTTGGTCATGTACCTGCTGGATTCAGAGAGCTAAGGACGAGGTTGAATAAGGTTTGTTCTTTTATTAGCTCGGATATCAGAGGAGTTCAGTAACCTCTGATTGTGGTAACTGACTCTTGGTCCACTTTCTCTAATCCTAGAGCTCGACGGATGGAATCCCTCAGAAATCCTCAAGATGAGAGTCCTAAGTACAAGGTCGGATAGGAAACAAAGATAAACTTTTCCTTCCAACTATGAATGGAAGAGGGGGCATCCTTAAGCAACCTTTGTTAGATATGTGTGCCCTAGAAGTCAAAATTGATTGATACTTGTAATACACTTTTAGGGGCAAAATTATAATTTTGACTATAAATAATAAAATGGGTTATTTTCTATCATAAATATGAATTTAGTGTCTGTGATACATCCCTTGAGTTAATGATAATGATAATTCTTATTTTTAAGAGTTAAAAATTTAAGACAAGAATTTTCATTATTAATGTTAGATATATGTGCCCTAGAAGCCAGAATTGGCTGACACTTGTAATACACTTCTAGGGGTAAAATTGTAATTTTGACTAAAATCAATAAATGGGTTATTTTCTATCACATATGTGTATTTAGTGTCTGTGATACATCCTTTGAGTTAATGGTAATGATAATTCATATTTTCAAGAGTTGAAAATTTAAGACATGAATAATCATTGTTAACTCATAAATTGCTCCCGACCATAGGATCATCACGAGGATGGTGATTGATCCGAAAGGTTGGTGTACAATCGCTTCTCTTTAGTAGATGAGTCTTGAGTCTACGGTGTGGAGACACCAGAGCGAGAGTACAGGTACTCGTTAGAGAACGAGGGCACTGAGCGTGACCACCTCGAGTAGTCATTAGGGAGTCTACCTTCTCGTCAATGACTGACTCGATGCTGCAGTAGTGTGTCTGGTTCTTTGACCTGAGATGCATCGGCAGTTCACCTTGAGGGTGTTATAGTTTGACTACACCATTACTCGGTCTCCTAGCCATATGGAACCCTGAGGTGTATGTTGGCTATGACATGTTCATTGTAGGAACTGGATTGCATCAAGATGGAATCTATCTACCTCGGTGGTAGAGGAGTAGCCCTATGATGATCATGAGAATCAAGTCCAGAAATCCATGGCCATGGTAGAGTGAAATAATAGAAAGAGTTTCTATTTAGATTTTCACATTGGACTCGAATCGAATGATTACATCATATGACAGAGACTAGGGTTTGACGAGTTCACCTTAACCCTAATCTGATCGGGGCTCAAGATAGAAGAACTGAATCACACAGGTAGCTGCACCAAGAGGTTCGCATTCAGCTCTGATGGGTTGCCACCATATACTGCTAGGTGTCACTGGTGGATTTTGGGAGCAATTAGAATGATTTAGATGATCGATCATTCTAGCTGTTCGAATCAGAAGAGTTCTGATCCATCGAAAGGAGTTTCGATGATGTCGATGATAGAGATCATGACATATCCCATTACCATACAGAACTGAACCTAACTGGGTCACACAAACAAGGGTTTGAATCTGGTGATCATCAATTGAACTGATCTAGTTCAATTGATCTGAATGAGATTCAATTAGGTTCAAGGAAATCGTGCTAGCACTCGATTGAACCTAACGTTCTTCTTTTGCTATCATAAATAAGTTGTCCTGTCTGAGCCAAAGGAGTTTGTGCTCAAACAGAGGCCTTCATATGGTCTGACAGGAGGTTGTCCAAGTCAGAAAAGGTTGTCTTATTTGTAAGACACTACCTGCCATTTTTGGTCACCTGCCATTTCTTGTTCTTTGACTTTGGTCAAAAGTCTACCTTTGACTGGTCAAACGTTGACCATTGACACTTTGACTTTTGACCACATGTCATGCACCTATTGGAGAGCTGGTGGGGGCCTGTCCCCCTGCCAGAACCTGGCAAGGAGAAGGGCGCACGCCACCCTAGGCGTGTGCCCAAGTTGGAGGCGCCTAGGAGTCCTTGTTGGACAAGGACTCCATCTCCTTTTTGGATTCCAATTAGAGTTCTTCTAAGAACCAACTTTGACTGGTCTTAGGCACCCTCTAAGGAGGAATCCAGGGGACTCTATTCCCACCAATCAGATTTAGATCTGATTTCACAAAGGGTTGTGATTGGTTGGGAAGAAGAGGAGTTGGATCACAGCTTAGTCTATAAATAAGACCCTGCGCCCAACTCAGATTGTAAAGAGATATGATGAGATCATAGTTTCCCCATGCCCCAAGGCTGCCTCTCCCCTCCTTCTCCATGCCATAGTCTCTTCTCCCCTTGCTCTCCACGTCCAAAAGGAGTTTTGGACCTTGGTTGGTGCGATTCAGATCAAAGAAAGGCGATCAAAATAAGAAGGCTGCGCTGCTGCAAAGGACGACTGCTCATCTTCAAAAGAGTTTTGAAGATCCTCCAGATCAGATCCAGATCTAATTTTTGGAGGTGTGATAGAGAAGAAGAGGATCTCCAGATCCAACCCTGAGTGGATACCGGTAGAGGCCAGGCGCTTGCGTGGCTAAGATCCAGAACCTTCCGCTGCAAACAGGATCATCAACAGGGTAATAGGATTACCCAGATCAGGTAAATTAAATTTGATTTAATTTATCTTTTAATTTTATTTTATTAAAATAATAAGAATCAGATCTAAAACATATCAAGATCTGATTGGGATCAAGAGAAAAATTTTTGAAATATATCTCTTGATCTGATCAGATCTGAACGAACCTGGACCGGGAAATCAGGATTTCCCTTCAACTGGTATCAGAGCCATGGTTCTAAATTGTTTAGATCTGATTTTAAATTTATTTTAATTAGAAAATAATTGATTTTCAGATGTCACATGAGATGTGATCAGATCTGAAATCAGAAAAAATTAAAATTAAATAATTTGGATCTAAGATTAGAAGATATGCATGACTAGTTCTAGAATAGAATAGTTCTATAGAATATTCTTGCATATTTTTGATTTAATCTGATTAAATCATGTTTTAGATCTTTTTATTTACTATTTTTTGATATTATAAGTGTTATAATAACATCTAAAAAATAGCAAATAAAAATTATTTAATTTTTGAATATCATATGAGATATGATTGATGCATGTCTAGACTAGTTGTAGAATAGTTCTACATAATTGTCTAGATTAGAATTTATTTTGATTAGATCAATTTAAATCTAATTTTTTAGATTATTATGAGATAATTTAGATCTGAAAACATGCATGATTTGATACATGAGATGTATGCAAAATATGCCATGATTAGATCTACTTTATATATGAGATATATGATATAGATCTGATATTGTTTTGTAGTATTGAATGTTCCTGATTAAGGCGTTCCTCTTGGCCGTCCGGTCATAAGAACGAAGAAGGGTTTAAAGGCCCTCTCTTCCCATTCGATGGGGTGTTCTTATGATGTGTAGGGGTGCTGCGTGTTCGTCCTTAATCAGAAACCCAAAACTTACTTTCTGCAAAACCCTAGATCCTGAAACCCTAGGATTTATTGTGCATATTTTGTTTATGAACCCTACTTAATTAAGAATTAAGTTTATGGAATATTAATTAGGTCTAAAATTGAGAATTTCAGATCTAAGACATATTCATAATACTGGGTTCGGGCTTGGGTAGCTCAATTAGGTCTAAGCGGTTGATCAAACCGAATCAAGAGTTGGTTAGATGGGATCAACAATGCTTAAATTGACCAGCCTAATAGGATTAAGTCTGGGTCAAGATCGAGTCACGATCAAGCAAGACCTAATTAGGCTCAGAGGTTAGAGTCTGGATTGTAGGCTAACCCAATTGGTTCTGACTCAACAATTTGGTGTCTAAGGTAAGTTTGGCATAGACGACCGACTGGTTTTTAATTGGAAGCTACTCGACCTGAATGCGTTCTTGTACGAGTTAATGGCATATTCCTTCCACCGGTCTCACTTACCTGGCCATATCTGTTGACACAGTTCTGATCTGAGGTGGTCAATAATCCGAGCTAACCCATGCCACTAGGTTAGTCATAATTGTTATGACTAAGCCAAGTCTAGTTTAATGAGACCTGAATCAATTCTCCCTAAGAAAAGATTAAGTCTGAGGTCTTCCACCATTGTAGATGTGCGGGCCCTTCCCGGGGTTGATTGTTCTCGGCTGGATACAGTGGCTCAGTTGCACCGGGAAGATGCAACCATGTCTATTAGGCATTGGATGCTATGGGCTGGAGGATGAGTTGGGCTCAATATTTCGGATACGGTGAGAGACTCAATTAGGAACCCAGTCTATGCAAATGGTGGGTCTGACTTAACTAAGGAGTGGATCAATATTTCCGGATACGGTGAGATTCATGAATTAGAGACCAAGTTTGGGTGCACCATGATTAGAGAATCATTGAACAAGAGTTGTTCACTCATTGGCTAACCCATCACCAATAACTGTTAGGTGAGGTGATGAGTCAGTTGGTGAGACCGCACCACCCACTAGAAATCATTAATCGTGGAGATTTTCGCATCTCTACAGAGGGAGTGTAGGGATCCGAGAAAATAGTGGGAGCTAATTTGTTTAAAAATAAAATCCCTAAACAAATTGGTCAAGTCAAAATTACAGTATCTAACTAGAATCTTTGACTCTCTACAGGAATATGTCTGCGTCCAACCCATTGGCACGTATCCTGGACACACATAGACTGACTGGACCCAATTATAAAGATTGGCTCAGGAACTACAAAATTATTTTGGGTTCCGAGAAGTTAACCCATGTTTTGGACCAGGACCCTCCCACATTACCAGCCCGTCCATCTGTTGAACAGAGAGCGTCTCTGGAAAAATGGATTGACGAAGATAATAAGGCCAGATATTACATGTTGGGCTCGATGTCTGATGAGCTCCAGCGCCAACATGAGGATATCGGGACTGCTCGCCAAATGTTGGCTCACCTGCAGGAGATGTTTGGTGAACAGAGTCGCGCAGCCAAATATCAAGTCACAAAATGACTTTTTAAGGCTAAGATGCGTGATGGGCAGTCAGTCCAAGATCACTGTCTGACAATGATCAAGGACATGGAAGAGCTTGAGAAGCTCGGTGTGAAGTTGGACTTGGACCTGCAGAACGATATCATTCTGCAATCCTTGACTGATGCATATGGGCAATTCATCATGAATTACCACATGCATAAACTTCAGAATTCCTTGGCCGAGTTAATGAATATGCTGGTTACCGCTGAGCTTTCTATGAAAGGTTCTAAAGGCTCAGTTCTTGCTATGGAACGGACTTCTTCCAAAAGAAAGTCTTATGGAAAGAAAAAGAAGTCTGTGAAAAAGCAAAAGGTGGAAGGATCAAAGAAGAAGAAGGCAGAATCGAAGAAAAAGGCCGATGGCAAAGGAAAGTGTTTCCATTGCAACAGCGACGGCCATTGGAAGCGGAACTGCCCTACTTACCTGGCCACCCTGAAGAACAAGAAGGAAGGTCCTTCTGGAGGTATGCTCGTTATTGAGTCTAACCTTACGGTTTCTTCTGCATCCAGTTGGGTGCTTGACTCTGGTTCTAGTGCTCATCTGTGCACTTCTATGCAGGGTCTTGAGGATAGCAGGAGGCTGAGGGATGATGGAGACATGCTACGCGGTAATGGAGCAAGAGTTGCTGCAGTAGCCGTGGGAACATAGATTACCAAGACTGTTATTTTGTTTAGACTTAGTTTTGAAAGACTGTTAGCCAGCAGGAATTTGATTTCTGTTTCATGCTTAGCACAAGAAGGTTATGTGATCACCTTCTTTAAGGACCATTGTAACATTCTTTATGAAAGAAATAAAATTGCAAATGGTTTCCTTATTAATGGTCTTTATCAGCTACATATTGATGTACCTGTTCTAACTATCGAGCAAAACGTGAATGCCAAACGACCTAGGGATAGTCCAAACGACAGATATCTATGGCACCTTGAGATTAGGTCATATAGCAGAAGATAGGATCAACAAATTGGAGAAAAATGGGCTATTGAGTCCATTGACTTCCGAGTCATATCCAACTTGTGAATCCTGTCTTCAAGGCAAAATGACTAAACTCCCTTTTGTTGGACATGGGGAGAGGGCCACAGATCTCCTTGCCCTAGTACATACTGATGTGTGCGGCCCATTTGATGTGCCGGCTAGAGGCAATTTTGTCTACTTCATTACCTTTACCGATGATCTGTCTAGGTATGGGTATGTGTATCTTATGAGACACAAGTCTGAAGCCTTTGAAAAGTTCAAAGAATTCAGACATGAAGTAGAAAAACAAACAGGAAAACCCATTAAGGTTCTTCGATCAGATCGAGGAGGTGAATACCTTAGCAGGGAATTCCTAGACTATCTCAAGGATAATGGCATAGTCTCTCAATGGACTCCACCAGGAACACCTCAACTCAACGGGGTTTCAGAATGGAGAAATCGGACTCTATTAGATATGGTTCGATCCATGATGAGCTTCACAGACCTCCCTGATTTTCTTTGGGGACACTCATTGTTAACTTCAATCTATCTACTGAATAGGGTTCCCTCTAAAACCGTTCCTACCACACCGTATGAGATATGGCACGGTAAGAAACCAAGTCTGAGTCATCTCAGAATTTGGGGTTGTCCGGCTCATGTCAAAAGACAACAAGCGGACAAGTTAGAGTTTAGGTCCTTCAGAGCTCGATTCATAGGATATCCTAAAGAGTCATTAGGATACTATTTCTACATTCCAGAAGACCACAATGTGATTGTGAGTCGACATGCCATCTTTCTTGAAAAATAGTTTATTCAAGATAGCGGCATTGGAAAAGCAGATCAAGCTTGATGAGAAAGTCTCACAAGCAGAACGAGCTAAGGACCAAGTGGAACCAAATCAGGTTGAGCCAATAAGAACACTACCTCCTCCACCTCGTAGATCGGAAAGAGTTTCCCGTCCCCCTGAAAGATACTTAGGTATTATTTCAGAGGATGTAGAGGAAATGTTCCTCGTAGGTAATGGTGCTCATGGTGATGATCCCAAAACCTACAACGAGGCGATATCAGATATCGACTCCGAGAAATGGCTAGAGGCAATGCAGTCAGAAATTGACTCGATGCACTCAAACCAAGTCTGGACCTTGGTAGATCCACCAGAAGGTATAGTACCTATTGGATGTAAATGGATCTTCAAGAGAAAGATTGGTGCAGATGGGAATGTGGAGACATTCAAGGCTAGATTGGTGGCAAAAGGTTATAGTCAACGCGAAGGCATAGACTATCAGGATACCTTTTCCCCAGTAGCTATGCTAAAATCCATCCGCACATTGCTTGCTGTTGCAGCCTATTTCGATTATGAAATATGGCAAATGGACGTGAAAACGGCATTCCTAAATGGATATCTTGAGGAAGATATCTATATGGAACAGCCGCTAGGTTTCACATCCAGTGATACTGATCACAAGGTTTGCAAGCTGCAAAGGTCCATATATGGACTTAAGCAAGCATCTCGGAGCTGGAACACTCGTTTCAATGATGTGATCAAAAAGTTTGGTTTCATCAAAAATGAAGAGGAACCATGTGTTTTCAAAAGGGTCAGTGGGAGCGCTGTTGTCTTCCTCGTATTGTACGTGGATGACATCCTCCTTATTGGGAATGATATTCCCATGTTGACATCAGTCAAGATGTGGTTGTCCAAGGAATTCTCCATGAAAGACCTAGGTGAAGCATCCTTTATTCTAGGAATTAAGGTCTATAGGGATAGACCGAATAGGATGCTAGGACTTTCACAGAAGATGTACATAGAGAAAGTACTAAAGAGGTTTAGTATGGAAAACTCTAAGAGGGGATTAATACCCTTCAGACATGGTATTCATCTTTCCAAGAAGATGTGCCCCAGCACACCTGAGGAAATAGAACGCATGAGCAAGATCCCTTATGCTTCTGCAATAGGGAGCCTCATGTATGCCATGCTATGTACACGACCTGATATAGCCCATGCTGTGAGTGTCACAAGCAGATATCAGTCAAATCCAGGTGAAGAACACTGGACTTCTGTGAAATGTATCCTTAAGTACTTGAGAAGAACTAAGGATATGATGTTGGTCTTTGGTAACGGAGAACTCCTGGTCCAGGGATACACAGACTCGGACTTCATGTCCGATATAGATGATCGAAAGTCGACATCTGGGAGTCTGTTTGTGTGCAATGGTGGAGCTATCAGCTGGAAGAGTTCCAAGCAAACGGTGATAGCAGATTCCACCATGGAAGCAGAATATATCGCTGCATCAGAAGCTGCGAAGGAAGCATTCTGGTACAAGAAGTTTGCTGCAGAAATTCGGAGTAATGCCATCAGATGCCATTCCTCTATACTGCGACAACAATGGCGCCATAGCCCTTGCTAAGGAGCCGAGGTCTCACCAGAAATCCAAGCATATTGAGCGGCGATACCACCTCATCCGCGATTACCTCGAGAAGGGTTATGTCGAGGTCAAGAGAGTCAACTCCGCAGATAATGTGGCAGACCCACTTACAAAGCCGTTGGGCCAGCAGAAGATCGAAGCCCACCTTGAGAAGATGGGACTTAGACTTGTAGCCAATTGGCTTTAGGACAAGTGGGAGATTGTTAGATATATGTGCCCTAGAAGCCAGAATTGGCTGACACTTGTAATACACTTCTAGGGGCAAAATTATAATTTTGACTAAAATCAATAAATGGGTTATTTTCTATCACATATGTGTATTTAGTGTCTGTGATACATCCTTTGAGTTAATGGTAATGATAATTCATATTTTCAAGAGTTGAAAATTTAAGACATGAATAATCATTATTAACTCATAAATTGCTCCCGACCATAGGATCATCACGAGGATGGTGATTGATCCGGAAGGTTGGTGTACAATCGCTTCTCTTTAGTAGATGAGTCTTGAGTCTACGGTGTGGAGACACCGGAGCGAGAGTACAGGTACTCGTTAGAGAACGAGGGCACTGAGCGTGACCACCTCGAGTAGTCATTAGGGAGTCTACCTTCTCGTCAATGACTGACTCGATGCTGCAGTAGTGTGTCTGGTTCTTTGACCTGAGATGCATCGGCAGTTCACCTTGAGGGTGTTATAGTTTGACTACACCATTACTCGGTCTCCTAGCCATATGGAACCCTGAGGTGTATGTTGGCTATGACATGTTCATTGTAGGAACTGGATTGCATCAAGATGGAATCTATCTACCTCGGTGGTAGAGGAGTAGCCCTATGATGATCATGAGAATCAAGTCCAGAAATCCATGGCCATGGTAGAGTGAAATAATAGAAAGAGTTTCTATTTAGATTTTCACATTGGACTCGAATCGAATGATTACATCATATGACAGAGACTAGGGTTTGACGAGTTCACCTTAACCCTAATCTGATCGGGGCTCAAGATAGAAGAACTGAATCACACAGGTAGCTGCACCAAGAGGTTCGCATTCAGCTCTGATGGGTTGCCACCATATACTGCTAGGTGTCACTGGTGGATTTTGGGAGCAATTAGAATGATTTAGATGATCGATCATTCTAGCTGTTCGAATCAGAAGAGTTCTGATCCATCGAAAGGAGTTTCGATGATGTCGATGATAGAGATCATGACATATCCCATTACCATACAGAACTGAACCTAACTGGGTCACACAAACAAGGGTTTGAATCTGGTGATCATCAATTGAACTGATCTAGTTCAATTGATCTGAATGAGATTCAATTAGGTTCAAGGAAATCGTGCTAGCACTCGATTGAACCTAACGTTCTTCTTTTGCTATCATAAATAAGTTGTCCTGTCTGAGCCAAAGGAGTTTGTGCTCAAACAGAGGCCTTCATATGGTCTGACAGGAGGTTGTCCAAGTCAGAAAAGGTTGTCTTATTTGTAAGACACTACCTGCCATTTTTGGTCACCTGCCATTTCTTGTTCTTTGACTTTGGTCAAAAGTCTACCTTTGACTGGTCAAACGTTGACCATTGACACTTTGACTTTTGACCACATGTCATGCACCTATTGGAGAGCTGGTGGGGGCCTGTCCCCCTGCCAGAACCTGGCAAGGAGAAGGGCGCACGCCACCCTAGGCGTGTGCCCAAGTTGGAGGCGCCTAGGAGTCCTTGTTGGACAAGGACTCCATCTCCTTTTTGGATTCCAATTAGAGTTCTTCTAAGAACCAACTTTGACTGGTCTTAGGCACCCTCTAAGGAGGAATCCAGGGGACTCTATTCCCACCAATCAGATTTAGATCTGATTTCACAAAGGGTTGTGATTGGTTGGGAAGAAGAGGAGTTGGATCACAGCTTAGTCTATAAATAAGACCCTGCGCCCAACTCAGATTCTAAAGAGATATCAATTGAGATCATAGTTTCCCATGCCCCAAGGCTGCCTCTCCCCTCCTTCTCCATGCCATAGTCTCTTCTCCCCTTGCTCTCCACGTCCAAAAGGAGTTTTGGACCTTGGTTGGTGCGATTCAGATCAAAGAAAGGCGATCAAAAATAAGAAGGCTGCGCTGCTGCAAAGGACGACTGCTCATCTTCAAAAGAGTTTTGAAGATCCTCCAGATCAGATCCAGATCTGATTTTTGGAGGTGTGATAGAGAAGAAGAGGATCTCCAGATCCAACCCGAGTGGATACCGGTAGAGGCCAGGCGCTTGCGTGGCTAAGATCCAGAACCTTCCGCTGCAAACAGGATCATCAACAGGGTAATAGGATTACCCAGATCAGGTAAATTAAATTTGATTTAATTTATCTTTTAATTTTATTTTATTAAAATAATAAGAATCAGATCTGAAACATATCAAGATCTGATTGGGATCAAGAGAAAAATTTTTGAAATATATCTCTTGATCTGATCAGATCTGAACGAACCTGGACCGGGAAAATCAGGATTTTTCTTCCAACTGGTATCAGAGCCATGATGTCTAAATTCATTAAGATCTTGATTTTAAATTTATTTTAATAATAAAATAATTGATTTAATGTCACATGAGATGTGATCAGATCTAAATCAGAAAAAAAATTAAAATTAAATAATTAGATCTAAGATTAGAAATATGCATGACTAGTTTAGAATAGAATTTCTATAGAATATTCTTGCATATTTTTTGATTTAATGATTAAAATCATATTTTAGAATCTTTTTTATTTACTATTTTTTGATATTATAATGTTATAATACATCTAAAAATAGAAATAAAATTATTTAATTTTTGAATATATCATATGAGATATGATTGATGCATGTCTAGACTAGTTGTAGAATAGTTTCTACATAATTTCTAGATTAGAATTTATTTTGATTAGATAATTTAAATCTATTTTTTTAGATTATTATGAGATAATTTAGATCTAAAAAACATGAATGAATTTGATACATGAGATGTATGCAAAATATGCCATGATTAGATCTACTTATATATGAGATATATGATATAGATCTGATATTATTGTAGTATTGAAATGTTCCTTATTAAGGCGATTCCTCTTGGCCGTTCGATCATAAGAAGAAGAAGGGTTTAAAGGCCCTCTCTTC
Organism: Cocos nucifera; assembly: GCA_006176705.1. Taxonomy (NCBI): domain Eukaryota; kingdom Viridiplantae; phylum Streptophyta; class Magnoliopsida; order Arecales; family Arecaceae; genus Cocos; species Cocos nucifera. The sequence continues at coordinate 63,720 of QRFJ01003585.1, forward strand.
CCATTCGATGGGTGTTCTTTAGATGTGTAGGGGTGCTGCGTGTTCGCCTTAATCGAAATCCAAAACTACTTTCTGCAAAACCCTAGATCCTGAAACCCTAGGATTTATTGTGCATTTTGTTTATGAACCCTACTTAATTAAGAATTAAGTTTTATGAAATATTAATTAGGTCTAAAATTAGGAATTTAGATCTAAGATATATTCTAATAACTGGGTTTCGGGCTTGGGTAGCTAAATTAGGTCTAAGCGGTTGATCAAACCGAATCAAGAGTTGGTTAGATGGGATCAACAATGCTTAAAATTGACCAGCCTAATAGGATTAAGTCTGGGTCAAGATCAGTCACGATCAAGCAAGACTAATTAGGCTCAGAGGTTAGAGTCTGGATTGTAGGCTAACCCAATTGGTTCTGGCTCACAATTTGGTGTTTAAGGTAAGTTTGGCAAACAGACGACGACTGTATTTTAATTGGAAGCTACTCGACCTGAATGCGTTCTTGTATGAGTTAATGGCATATCCTCTCCACGGTCTCACTTACCTGGCCATATCTGTTGACAAGTTCTGATCTGAGGTGGTCAATAATCCGGGCTAACCCATGCCACTAGGTTAGTCATAATTGTTATGACTAAGCCAAGTCTAGTTTAATGAGACCTGAATCAATTCTCCCTAAGAAAAGATTAAGTCTGAGGTCTTCCACCATTATGGATGTGGCGGGCCCTTCCCGGGTTGATTGTTCTCGACTTGGATAAGTGGCTCAGTTGCACCGGAAGAAGCAACCATGTCTATTAGGCATTGGATGCTATGGCTGGAGGATGAGTTGGGCTCATATTTTGGATACGAGGTGAGAGACTCAATTAGGAACCCAGTCTATGCAAATGGTGGGTCTGACTTAACTAAGGAGTGGATCAATATTCTGGATACGGTGGAGATTCATGAATTAGAGACCAAGTTTGGGTGCACCATGATTAGAGATATCATTGAACAAGAGTTTTCACTCATTGGCTAACCCATCACCAATAACTTGTAGGTGAGGTGATGAGTCAGTTGGTGAGACCGCACCACCACATAGAAATCATTAATCATGGAGATTTTTTGCATCTCTACAAGGGAGTTAGGGATCCGAGAAAATAGTGGAGCTAATTTGATTTAAAAAATAAAATTCTCTAAATAAATTGGTAC
>QRFJ01003585.1:64921-86505 GCA_006176705.1 Cocos nucifera
ATCATCATGAGAATGGTGATTGATCTGGAAGGTTGGTGTACAATCATTTTTTATAGTAGTGAATTTGACTTCTAATGATAAGAGACATCAGAGTGAGAGTATAGGTCTCATAAGAGATGAGGGCACTAACGGACCACTCGAATAGTCATAAGGAAGTCTACCTTCTAGTCAATGACTGACTCAAAGCTGTAGTGGTGTGTCTGGTTCTTAGACCTGAGGTGTATCAGCATTTCACCTTGAGGGTGTTATAGTTTGACTACACCATGACTTGACCTCCTAGCCATTCGAAATCCTGAGGTGTATGTTGGCTATAGCATGTTCATTGAAGGAATTGGATTGCACCAAGATGGAATCTATTTACCTCGATAGATGAGGAGCAGCCCTATGATGATCATAAGAATCAAGTCCTTAAGCCCATGGCCATGGTAGAGTAAAATAATAGAAAGAGTTTTTATTAAGGTTTTCACATCGAACTTGAATCGAATGATTAAATCATATGATAGAAATTAGGGTTTGACGAGTTCACCTTAACCCTAATCTGATCGGGGCTCAAGATAGAAGAACTTAATCACATAGGTAGTTGCACCGAGAAATTTATTTTTAATTTTGATGGGTTGCCACCATATACTGCTAGGTATTACTAGTGGATTTTGGGAGCAATTAGAATGTTTTAAATGATCGATCATTCTAGTTGTCTGAATTAGAAGAGTTCTGATCCATCGAAAGGAGTTTCGCTGATGACAATGATAGAGATCATGACATATCCTATTATCATATAGAACTAAACCTAATTGGGTCATACAAACAAGGGTTTGGATCTGGATATCATCAATTGGACTAACCCAGTTTAATTGATTTGAATTAGATTCAATTAGGTTCAAAAAAATCATGCTAGCACATGATTGAGCCTAACGTTCTCCTTTTACTATCATTAAAAGTTGTCTCGACTGAGCCAAATGAGTTTGTGCTCACTCAAGTACCTTTACTTGATCTGACTTGAGCTTTTTCAGGTTAGAAAAGGGTTGTCTTAATTTATTAGATAAATTTGAGACAACAACTGTCATTTTTCATCATCTGCTAATTCTTGTCTTTGACTTTGGTCAAATGTTGACCTTTGACACTTAGCCATCTGCCCATGTGTCATGAACTTTTTGGAGAGTAGATAGGGGCTTGTCCCCTTACTAGAAATTGGAAAGGAGAGGACACATGCCTAGGGAGGCATGCGCCCATGGATAGGGACGCCTGGAGTCCCATACGGATGGGACTCTAGGTTGCTTCTTGGATTCTACTTAGGTGACCCCTAGCCATAGACTTTGACCAGTCTTAGGTGCCATCTCAGGATGAATTTATGGGGCTCTCATCTGATTGGATCAGGTGATATCATTCCACTAATCAGATTTAGATCTGATTGCATGAAGCAACATGATTGGTCGGGATGATGTGGCACTGCATGGCGCAGCAGGGTCTATAAATAAACACTGTTTGCGCCCAACTTTCAGAGAGTTCCATCTTAGCCATGCCACAATGCTGCCCTCTCCCTTCTCCATGCCATCTTTTGATCCTCTTTCTCCTCTCCATGCCCAAGGGATGTTGGGCTTCAGTTTGATGCGATCCAAACAAGAAAAGATTGACGAGAAAGAAAGAAGGCAGCACAGCTGCAAAGACGACTGCTGATCTTCAGAAGGAGTTTTGAAGATCCTCCAAATCAGATTCAGATTTGATTTTTGGAGAAGTGATAAAGAAGAAGAAGATCTCCAGATCTAGCTCAAGTGGATATCGGTAGAGGCCAGGTGCTTGTGTGGCGATATCCAAAACCTCAGGCAATCAGCAGGATCATCAATGGGTAATATGATTACCCACATCAAGATATAAATTAAATTAGATTTAATTTATTTTTATTTTTATTTTTATTTATTAGATCTATAAAATTAGATTAAAATATCTTAGATTTGATCTAGATATATGAGATAAAGTTTTTGAAATATCTCTTCTGATCCGATCAGATCTGAACGAATCTGATTCGAAAAATCAAGATTTTTCCTTCAACTGGTATCAGAGCCAGGTTCTCTAAATTATTTAGATATAATTTTATTTTTATTTTAATCTAATAATAGATGATTTTAGATGTCACATGAGATATGATTAGATTTGAAATTAGAAAAATTAAAATTAAATAATATAGATCTAAGTTCTACAATATGCATGACTAGTTGTAAAATAGAATAGTTCTATACATAGTCTTGCATAATCATGATTTATTTTGATTAAATTATAATTTTAGATATATTTATTTTTTATATTTTGATGATTATAAATATTATAATAAGATCTAAAAATAGAAAATAAAATTATTTAATTTTTAGATCATATGAGATATGATGCGTGCATGTTTAGACTAGTTGTAGAATAGTTCTACATAATTATCTAGATTAGAATTTATTTTGATGTGATCAAATTAAATCTAATTTTTTAGATGAATTATGAGATAATTTAGATCTAAAAAATATGCATGATATGATACATGAGATGTATGCAAAATATGTATTAAGTTAGATCAATTTTATATATGAGATATATAATGTAAATCTAACTAGTTTTGCAGATTTATATTTCTGATTAAGGCATTCCCCTTGGCCGTCTGATCATAAGAACAAAATAGAGTTTAAATGTCCTCTCCTCCTATTTGATGGGATGTTCTTATGATGTATACGGGTGCTGCATGTTCGCCCTTAATCAAAAATCAAGAACTTACTTTCTGCAAAATCCTAGATCCTGAAATCTTAGGATTTTATTTACATGTTTTATTTGTGAATCCTAACTTAATTAAGAATTAAGATTATGAAATATCAATTAGATCTAAAATTGAAAATTTTAGATTTAAGACATATTCATAATATTGGGTTCAGGCTTGGGTAGCACAATTAGGTCTAAACGGTTGATCAAATCGAATCAAGAGTTGGTTAGATGGGATCAACAGTGCTTAAATTGACCGGCTTAATAGGATTAAGTCTGGGTCAAGATCGAGTTACCTGAGTAATCAATCAAGCTAAGACATAATTAGGCTTAGTGGTTAGAGTCTGGATTGTAGGCTAACCCAATTGATTCTGGCTCAACAATTTGGTGTCTAAGGTAAGTTTGGCAGATACGATCCGACTGATTTTTAATTAGGAGCTACTCGACTCGAATGCATTCTTATCGAGTTAATGGCATATCCCTTCCACCGATCTCACTTACCTGGCCATATTTGTTGGCTCAGTTCCTGATCTGAGGTGGCCAATAATCCGAGCTAACCCATGCCACTAGGTTAGTCATAATGGTTATGACTATGTCAAGTCTAGTTTAATGAGACCTAAATCAAATCTTCCCTAAGAAAAGATTAAGTCTAAGGTCTTCCACCATTGTAGATGTGCGGGCCCTTCCTGAGGTTGATTATTCTTGGCTGGTTATAGTGGTTCAGTTGCACCAAAAAGATGCAACCATGTCTATTAGGCATTGGATGCTATGGGCTGGAGGATGGATTGGGCTCAATATTTTGGATATGGTGAGAGACTCAATTAGAAATCTAATTTATGCAAATGGTGGGTCTGACTTAACTAAGGAGTGGATCAATATTTCGGACATGGTGAGATTCATGAATTAGAGACCAAGTTTGGGTGCACCATGATTAGAGAATCATTGAACAAGAGTTGTTCACTCATTGGCTAACCCATCACCAATAACTATTAGGTGAGGTGATGAGTCAGTTGGTGGGACCGCACCACCCACTAGAAATCATTAATTATGGAGATTTTCGCATCTCTACAAAGGGAGTATAGGGATCCAAGAAAATAATGAGAGCTAATTTATTTAAAAATAAAATTTTTAAATAAATTGGTTAAGTTTTAATTATAATATCTAACTAGAAACTTTGACTCTGTACAGAAAAATATCTGCATCCAACCTTCTAGCATGAATCCTAAACACCCATAGACTGACCGGATCCAATCACAAGGATTGGCTATGGAACTTCAAAATCATTTTAAGTTCCAAAAAGTTGACTCATGTATTGGACCAGGACCCTCCCACCTTACCAGCTCGTCCATCTGCTGAACAGAGAGCATCTCTGGATAAGTGGATGGATGAAGATAATAAGGCTAGATATTACATATTGGACTCGATGTTTGATGAACTTCAGTGCCAACATGAAGATATCAGGACTGCTTGCCAAATGTTGGCTCACTTACAGAAGATGTTTGGTGAACAGAGTCGCGCAGCCAAGTATCAAGTCACTAAATGACTTTACAAGGCTAAGATGCATGATGGACAGTCAGTCCAAGATCATTGTCTGATGATGATCAAGAACTTGGAAGAGCTTGAGAAGCTCGAAGTGAAGTTGGACTTGGATCTGCAGAATGATATAATTCTGCAATCCTTGACTGATGCATATGGGCAGTTCATCATGAACTACCATATGCATAAACTTCAAAATTTCTTGGCTGAACTTATGAACATGCTGGTTACCACTGAGCTTTCCATGAAAGGTTCTAAAGGCTCAGTGCTTGCTATGGAATGGACTTCTTCCAAGAGAAAGTCTTTTGGAAAGAAGAAGAAGTCTGTGAAAAAGCAGAAGGTGGAAGGAGGAAAGAAGAAAAAGGCAGAGCTGAAGAAGAAGGCCGCTGACAAAGAAAAGTATTTTCATTGCAACAATGACGGCCACTGAAAGCAGAACTGCCCTACTTACCTGGCCACCCTGAAGAATAAGAAGGAGGCAGGTCCTTCTGGAGGTATGCTCGTTATTGAGTCTAACCTTATGATTTCTTCTGCATCCAGTTGGGTGCTTGACTCTGGTTCTAGTGCTCATTTGTGCACTTCATGCAGGATCTTGAGGATAGCAGGAGGCTGAGGGATGGTGAGATGATCCTACGCATCGAAAATGGAGCAAGAGTTGCTGCCGTGGCCATGGGAACATACCCTCTTCGACTACCATCTGGTTTAGACTTAGTATTAAAAGATTGTTATTATGTGCCTGCAGCAAGCAGAAATTTGATTTCTATTTCTTGCCTTGCATTAGAAGGCTATGTAATTAGTTTTCTTAAGGACCATTGTAATATTCTTTATGAAAGAAATAAAATTGCAAGTGGTTTTCTTATTAACGGTCTTTATCAGTTACATATTGATGTATCTATTTTTAATATCGAGCAAAATGTGAATGCCATGAAACAACCTAGGGATAGTCCAAATGATAGGTATCTATGGCACCTAAGACTAGGTCATATAGCAGAAGATAGGGTTAACAAATTGAAGAAAATCGGGCTATTGAGTCCGTTGACTTTCGAGTCATATCCAATTTGTGAATCTTATCTTCATAGCAAAATGACTAAGCTCCCTTTTGTAGGACATGGGGAAAGGGCCATGGATCTTCTTGCCCTAGTACATACTGATGTGTGTGGCCCATTTGATGTGCCGGCTAGAGGCAACTTTGTCTACTTCATAACCTTTACAGATGATTTATCTAGGTATGGGTATGTATATCTTATGAGACACAAGTCTGAAGCCTTTGAAAAGTTCAGAAAATTCAGACATGAAGTAGAAAAGAAAACAGAAAAATCCATCAAGGTTCTTCGATCAGATTAAGGAGGTGAATATCTTAGTCGAGAATTCTTGGACTATCTCAAGAAAAATAGAATACTCTCAATGGACTCCACCTAGAATACCTCAACTCAATGGGATTTCAGAATGGAGAAACTGGACCCTATTAGATATGGTCCGATCCATGATCAGCTTCACAGACCTTCCTGATTTTCTTTGAGGATACTATTTGTTAACTACAATAAACTTACTAAATAAGGTTCCTTCTAAAATCGTTCCTACCACACCGTATGAGATATGGCATGGTAAGAAACCAAGTCTAAGTTATCTCAGAATTGGGATTGTCCGACTCATGTCAAAAGACAACAAGCGGACAAGTTAGACTTTAGATCCTTCAGAGCTCGATTTTATAGGATATCCTAAAGAGTCATTAGGATATTATTTCTACATTCCAGAAGATCATAATGTGATTGTGAGTCGACATGCCATCTTTCTTGAAAAATAGTTTATTCAAGATAGCGGCATTGGAAAGCAGATCAAGCTCGAGGAGAAAGTCTCACAAGAGCAACGAGCTAAGGACCAAATGGAACCAAATCAGGTTGAGCCAATCCATTCACTACCTCCTCCACCTCATAGATCGAAAAGAGTTTTCCATCCCCCTGAGAGGTACTTAGGTACTATTTCAGAGGAAGTAGAGAAAATGTTCCTCATAGGTAATGGGGTTCATGGTGATGATCCCAAAACCTATAATGAGGTGATATCAGATATCGACTCTAAGAAATGGTTAGAGGCAATGAAGTCAGAAATTGACTCGATGCACTCAAACCAAGTCTGGACCTTGGTAGATCCACCAGAAGGTATAGTACCTATTGGGTGTAAATGGATCTACAAGAGAAAGATTGGTGCAGATGAAAATGTGGAGACATTCAAAGCTAGATTAGTGGCAAAAGGTTATAGTCAATGCGAAGGCATTGACTATCAGGATACCTTTTCACTAGTAGCTATGCTAAAATCCATCCGCACATTGCTTGCTGTTGCAGCCTATTTTGATTATGAAATATGGCAAATGGACGTGAAAATGGCATTCTTAAATGGATATCTTGAGGAAGATATCTATATGGAATAGCCGCTAGGTTTCACATCCAGTGATGATGATCACAAGGTATGCAAGCTGCAAAGGTCCATATATGGACTTAAGCAAGCATCTCGGAGCTGGAATACTCATTTTAATGATGTGATCAAATTGTTTGGTTTCATCAAAAAATGAGGAGGAGCCATGTGTCTTCAAAAAGATCAGTGGGAGCGCTGTTGTCTTCCTCGTATTGTATGTGGATGACATCCTCCTTATTGGAAATGATATTCCCATGTTGACCACAGTTAAAATGTGGTTATCTAAAGAATTCTCCATGAAAGACCTAGGAGAAGCATCCTTTATTCTAGAAATTAAGGTCTATAGAGATAGATTAAATAGGATGCTAGGACTTTCACAGAAGATGTACATAGAGGAAGTGCTAAAGAGGTTTAGCATGGAAAACTCTAAGAGGGGTTTAGTACCCTTCAGACATGGCATTCATCTTTCCAAGAAGATGTGCCCTAGCACACCTGAGGAAATAGAACGCATGAGCAAGATCCCTTATGCTTCAGCAATAGGAAGCCTTATGTATGCCATGTTATGTACACTACCTAATATAGCCCATGCTATAAGTGTCACGAGCAGATATCAGTCAAATTCAGATGAAGAATATTGGACTTCTGTAAAATGTATCCTTAAGTACTTGAGAAGAACTAAGGATATGTTACTGGTCTTTGGTAATGGAGAACTCTAAGTCCAGGGATATATAGATTCAAATTTTATGTCCGATGTAGATGATCGAAAGTCGACATCTAAGAGTCTATTTTTGTGCAATGGTGGAGCTATCAGTTGAAAAAGTTTTAAGCAGACAGTGATAGCATATTCCACCATGGAAGCAGAATACATCACTACATCAAAAGCTGCAAAGAAGGTATTTTGGTACAAGAAGTTTACCGCAGAGATCAGAGTAATGCCATCAGATATCATTCCTCCGTACCGCAACAACAATGGCACCATAACCCTTGCTAAGGAGCCGAGGTTTCACCAAAAATTCAAGCACATTGAGCGGCGATACTATTAGATATATGTGCCCTAGAAGCCAGAATTGGCTGACACTTATAATACACTTTTAGGGGCAAAATTGTAATTTTGACTATAATCAATAAAATGGGTTATTTTCTATCAAATATGTATTTTTAGTGTCTGTGATACTGTTAGATATAGTGCCCTAGAAGCTAAAATTGGCTGACACTTGTAATACACTTCTAGGGGCAAAATTATAATTTTGACTAATATCAATAAAATGGATTATTTTCTATCACATATGTGTATTTAGTGTCTGTGATACATCCTTTCAGTTAATGATAATGATAATTCATATTTTCAAGAGTTGAAAATTTAAGACATGAATAATCATTGTTAACTCATAAAATGCTCCCGACCATAGGATCATCACGAGGATGGTGATTGATCCGGAAGGTTGGTGTACAATCGCTTCTCTTTAGTAGATGAGTCTTGAGTCTATGGTGTGGAGACACTGGAGCGAGAGTATAGATACTCGTTAGAGAACGAGGGCACTGAGCGTGACCACCTCGAGTAGTCATTAGGGAGTCTACCTTCTCGTCAATGACTGACTCGATGCTGTAGTAGTGTGTCTGGTTCTTTGACCTGAGGTGCATCGGCAGTTCACCTTGAGGGTGTTATAGTTTGACTACACCATTACTCGATCTCCTAGCCATATAGAATCCTGAGGTATATGTTGGCTATAGCATGTTCATTGTAGGAACTGGATAGCATCAAGATGGAATCTATCTACCTCGGTGGTAGAGGAGCAGCCCTATGATGATCATGAGAATCAAGTCCAGAAGCCCATGGCCATGGCAGAGTGAAATAATAGAAAGAGTTTCTATTTAGATTTTCACATCGGACTCGAATCGAATGATTACATCATATGATAGAAACTAGGGTTTGACGAGTTCACCTTAACCCTAATCTAATCGGAGCTCAAGATAGAAGAACTTAATCACACAGGTAGCTACACCAAGAGGTTCGCATTCAGCTTTGATGGGTTGCCACCATATACTGCTAGGTGTCACTGGTGGATTTTGGGAGCAATTAGAATGATTTAGATGATCGATCATTCTAGCTGTTCGAATCAGAAGAGTTCTGATCCATCGAAAGGAGTTTCGATGATGTCGATGATAGAGATCATGACATATCCCATTACCATACAGAACTGAACCTAACTGGGTCACACAAATAAGGGTTTGAATCTGGTGATCATCAATTGAACTGATCTAGTTCAATTGATCTGAATGAGATTCAATTAGGTTCAAGAAAATCGTGCTAGCACTCGATTGAACCTAACGTTCTTCTTTTGCTATCATAAATAAGTTGTCCTGTCTGAGCCAAAGGAGTTTGTGCTCAATCAGAGGCCTTCATATGGTCTGACTGGAGGTTGTCCAAGTTAGAAAAGGTTGTCTTATTTTGTAAGACATTACCTACCATTTTTGGTCACCTGCCATTTCTTGTTCTTTGACTTTGGTCAAAAGTCTACCTTTGACTGGTCAAATGTTGACCATTGATACTTTGACTTTTGACCACATGTCATGCACCTATTGGAGAGCTGGTGGGGGCCTGTCCCCCTGCCAGAACCTGGCAAGGAAGAGGGCGCACGCCACCCTTGGCGTGTGCCCAAGTTGGAGGCGCCCAGGAGTCCCTGTTGGACAGGGACTCCATCTCCTTTTTGGATTCCAATTAGAGTTCTCCTAAGAACCAACTTTGATTGGTCTTAGGCACCCTCTAAGGAGGAATCCAGGGGACTCTATTCCCACAATCAAATTTAGATCTGATTTCACAAAGAGTTGTGATTGGTTGGGAAGAAGAGGAGTTGGATCACGCTTTGTCTATAAATAAGACCCTGCGCCCAACTCAAAAGAAGATTGAATCATAATTCCCCATGCCCCAAGGCTGCCTCTCCTCTCTTCCTCCATGCCAAACGCACCTTCTCCCTCTCCTCTCCACATCCAAAAGAGTTTTGGATCTTGGTTGGTGCGATCCAGATCAAAGAAAGGCGACTGAAAGCTAGAAGGCTGCACTGCTGCATAGGACAACTGCTGATCTTCGAAAAGAGTTTTGAAGATCCTCCAGATCAGATCCAGATCTAATTTTTGGAGATGTGATAGAAAAGAAGAGGATCTCTAGATCCAGCTCGAGTGGATACCGATAGAGGCCAGGCACTTGCATGGCTAGATCCAGAACCTTCCACTGCTTACAGGATCATCAACGGGTAATAGGATTACCCACTTCAAGATAAATTAAATCTGATTTAATTTATCTAATTTTATTTTAATTTTTAAAATAATAATAATTAGATCTAAAATATCTTAGATCTGATCTAGATCAAAGAGAAAAAATTTTTGAAATATATCTCTTGATCTGATCAGATCTGAACGAACCTGGTCCGAAAAATCAGGATTTTCCTTCAACTGGTATCAGAGCCAAGGTTCTAAAAGTATTTAGATCTAATTTTAAATTTATTTTAATTAAAAAATAAGTAATTTTAGATGTCACATGAGATGTGATCAGATCTAAAATCAGAAAAAATTAAAATTAAATGATTTGGATCTAAGATTAGAAAATATGCATGACTAGTTCTAAAATAGAATAGTTCTATAGAATAGTCTTGCATGTTTTTAATTTAATTTGATTAAATCATATTTTAGATCTATTTATTTACTATTTTTTGATATTATAATGGTTATAATAACATCTAAAAAATAGTAAATAAAAATTATTTAATTTTAAATATCATATGAGATATGATTGATGCATGTCTAGACTAGTTGTAGAATAGTTCTACATAATTGTCTAGATTAGAATTTATTTTGATTAGATCAATTTAAATCTAATTTTTTAGATTATTATGAGATAATTTAGATCTGAAAACATGCATGATTCGATACATGAGATGTATGCAAAATATGCCATGATTAGATCTAATTTGTATATGAGATATATGATATAGATCTAAAACTATTTTGTAGTATTGCATGTTCCTGATTAAGGCGTTCCTCTTGGCCGTCCGGTCATAAGAATGAAGAAGGGTTTAAAGGCCCTCTCTTCCCATTCGATGGGGTGTTCTTATGATGTGTAGGGGTGCTGCGTGTTCGTCCTTAATCAGAAACCCAAAACTTACTTTCTGCAAAACCCTAGATCCTGAAACCCTAGGATTTATTGTGCATATTTTATTTATGAACCCTACTTAATTAAAAATTAAGATTATGGAATATTAATTAGGTCTAAAATTGAGAATTTTAGATCTAAGACATATTCATAATACTGGGTTCGGGCTTGGGTAGCTCAATTAGGTCTAAGCGGTTGATCAAACCGAATCAAGAGTTGGTTAGATGGGATCAACAATGCTTAAATTGACCAGCCTAATAGGATTAAGTCTGGGTCAAGATCGAGTCACGATCAAGCAAGACCTAATTAGGCTCAGAGGTTAGAGTCTGGATTGTAGGCTAACCCAATTGGTTCTGGCTCAACAATTTGGTGTCTAAGGTAAGTTTGGCACATACGACCGACTGGTTTTTAATTGGAAGCTACTCGACCTGAATGCATTCTTGTACGAGTTAATGGCATATTCCTTCCACCGGTCTCACTTACCTGGCCATATCTGTTGACACAGTTCTGATCTGAGGTGGTCAATAATCCGAGCTAACCCATGCCACTAGGTTAGTCATAATTGTTATGACTATGACAAGTCTAGTTTAATGAGACCTGAATCAATTCTCCCTAAGAAAAGATTAAGTCTGAGGTCTTCCACCATTGTAGATGTGCGGGCCCTTCCCGGGGTTGATTGTTCTCGACTGGATACAGTGGCTCAGTTGCACCGGAAAGATGCAACCATGTCTATTAGGCATTGGATGCTATGGGCTGGAGGATGAGTTGGGCTCAATATTTTGGATACGGTGAGAGACTCAATTAGGAACCCAGTCTATGCAAATGGTGGGTCTGACTTAACTAAGGAGTGGATCAATATTTGGATACGGTGAGATTCATGAATTAGAGACCAAGTTTGGGTGCACCATGATTAGAGAATCATTGAACAAGAGTTGTTCACTCATTGGCTAACCCATCACCAATAACTGTTAGGTGAGGTGATGAGTCAGTTGGTGAGACCGCACCACCCACTAGAAATCATTAATCATGGAGATTTTTGCATCTCTACAGAGGGAGTGTAGGGATCCGAGAAAATAGTGGGAGCTAATTTGTTTAAAAATAAAATTCCTAAATAAATTGGTCAAGTCATAATTACAGTATCTAACTAGAATCTTTGACTCTCTACAGGAAAATGTCTGCGTCCAACCCATTGGCACGTATCCTGGACACACATAGACTGACTGGACCCAATTATAAAGATTGGCTCAGGAACTACAAAATAGTTTTGGGTTTCGAGAAGTTAACCCATGTATTGGACCAGGACCCTCCCACCTTACCAGCCCGTCCATCCATTGAACAGAGAGCGTCTCTGGAAAAATGGATAGACGAAGATAATAAGGCCAGATATTACATGTTGGGCTCGATGTCTGATGAGCTCCAGCGCCAACATGAAGATATCGGGACTGCTCGCCAAATGTTGGCTCACCTGCAGGAGATGTTTGGTGAACAGAGTCGCGCAGCCAAGTATCAAGTCACGAAATGACTTTTTAAGGCTAAGATGCATGATGGGCAGTCAGTCCAAGATCACTGTCTGATGATGATCAAGGACATGGAAGAGCTTGAGAAGCTCGGTGTGAAGTTAGACTTGGATCTGCAGAATGATATTATTCTGCAATCCTTGACTGATGCATATGGGCAATTCATCATGAATTACCACATGCATAAACTTCAAAATTCCTTGGCCGAATTAATGAATATGCTGGTCACCGCTGAGCTTTCTATGAAAGGTTCTAAAGGCTCAGTTCTTGCTATGGAACGGACTTCTTCCAAAAGAAAGTCTTATGGAAAGAAAAAGAAGTCTGTGAAAAAGCAGAAGGTGGAAGGAGCAAAGAAGAAGAAGGCAGAGCCGAAGAAAAAGGCCGATGTCAAAGGAAAGTGTTTCCATTGCAACAGCGACGGCCATTGGAAGCGGAACTGCCCTACTTACCTGGCCACCCTGAAGAACAAGAAGGAAGGTCCTTCTGGAGGTATGCTCGTTATTGAGTCTAACCTTACGATTTCTTCTGCATCCAGTTGGGTGCTTGACTCTGGTTCTAGTGCTCATCTGTGCACTTCATGCAGGATCTTGAGGATAGCAGGAGGCTGAGGGATGGAGACATGATCCTACGCATCGGTAATGGAGCAAGAGTTGCTGCAGTAGCCGTGGGAACATACCCTCTTCGATTACCATCTGGTTTAGACTTAGTTTTGAAAGACTGTTATTATGTGCCTGCAGCTAGCAGGAATTTGATTTCTGTTTCATGCTTAGCACTAGAAGGCTATGTGATTACCTTCTTTAAGGACCATTGTAACATTCTTTATGAAAGAAATAAAATTGCAAATGGTTTCCTTATTAATGGTCTTTATCAGCTACATATTGATGTACCTGTTCTAACTATCGAGCAAAACGTGAATGCCAAACGACCTAGGGATAGTCCAAATGATAGATATCTATGGCACCTGAGATTAGGTCATATAGCAGAAGATAGGATCAACAAATTGGAGAAAAATGGGCTATTGAGTCCATTGACTTTCGAGTCATATCCAACTTGTGAATCTTGTCTTCAAGGCAAAATGACTAAACTCCCTTTTGTTGGACATGGGGAGAAGGGCCACAGATCTCCTTGCCCTAGTACATACTGATGTGTGCGGCCCATTTGATGTGCCGGCTAGAGGCAATTTTGTCTACTTCATTACCTTTACCGATGATCTGTCTAGGTATGGGTATGTGTATCTTATGAGACACAAGTCTGAAGCTTTTGAAAAGTTCAAAGAATTCAGACATGAAGTAGAAAAACAAACTGAAAAACCCATTAAGGTTCTTCGATCAGATCGAGGAGGTGAATACCTTAGCCGAGAAATTCCTAGACTATCTCAAGAAAAATGGCATAGTCTCTCAATGGACTCCACCAGGAACACCTCAACTCAACGGGTTTCAGAATGGAGAAATCGGACTCTATTGGATATGGTTCGATCCATGATGAGCTTCACAGACCTTCCCTGATTTTCTTTGGGGACACTCATTGTTAACTTCAATTTATCTACTGAATAGGGTTCCCTCTAAAACCGTTCCTACCACACCGTATGAGATATGGCACGGTAAGAAACCAAGTCTGAGTCATCTCAGAATTTGGGGTTGTCCGGCTCATGTCAAAAGACAACAAGCGGACAAGTTAGAGTTTAGGTCCTTTAGAGCTCGATTCATAGGATATCCTAAAGAGTCATTAGGATACTATTTCTACATTCCAGAAGACCACAATGTGATTGTGAGTCGACATGCCATCTTTCTTGAAAAATAGTTTATTCAAGATAGCGGCATTGGAAAGCAGATTAAGCTTGATGAGAAAGTCTCACAAGTACAACGAGCTAAGGACCAATTGGAACCAAATCAGGTTGAGCCAATAAGAACACTACCTCCTCCACCTCGTAGATCGGAAAAGAGTTTTCCATCCCCCTGAAAGATACTTAGGTATTATTTCAGAGGAAGTAGAGAAAATGTTCCTCGTAGGTAATGGTGCTCATGGTGATGATCCCAAAACCTACAACGAGGCGATATCAGATATCGACTCCGAGAAATGGCTAGAGGCAATGCAGTCAGAAATTGACTCGATGCACTCAAACCAAGTCTGGACCTTGGTAGATCCACCAGAAGGTATAGTACCTATTGGGTGTAAATGGATCTTCAAGAGAAAGATTGGTGCAGATGAAAATGTGGAGACATTCAAGGCTAGACTAGTGGCAAAAGGTTATAGTCAACGCGAAGGCATTGACTATCAGGATACCTTTTCCCCAGTGGCTATGCTAAAATCCATCCGCACATTGCTTGCCGTTGCAGCCTATTTCGATTATGAAATATGGCAAATGGACGTGAAAACGGCATTCTTAAATGGATATCTTGAGGAAGATATCTATATGGAACAGCCGCTAGGTTTCACATCCAGTGATACTGATCACAAGGTTTGCAAGCTGCAAAGGTCCATATATGGACTTAAGCAAGCATCTCGGAGCTGGAACACTCGTTTCAATGATGTGATCAAAATGTTTGGTTTCATCAAAAATGAAGAGGAACCATGTGTTTTCAAAAAGGTCAGTGGGAGCGCTGTTGTCTTCCTCGTATTGTACGTGGATGACATCCTCCTTATTGGGAATGATATTCCCATGTTGACAACAGTCAAAATATGGTTGTCCAAGGAATTCTCCATGAAAGACCTAGGTGAAGCATCCTTTATTCTAGGAATTAAGGTCTATAGGGATAGACCGAATAGGATGCTAGGACTTTCACAGAAGATGTACATAGAGAAAGTACTAAAGAGGTTTAGTATGGAAAACTCTAAGAGGGGATTAATACCCTTCAGACATGGTATTCATCTTTCCAAGAAGATGTGCCCTAGCACACCTGAGGAAATAGAACGCATGAGCAAGATCCCTTATGCTTCTGCAATAGGGAGCCTCATGTATGCCATGCTATGTACACGACCTGATATAGCCCATGCTGTGAGTGTCACAAGCAGATATCAGTCAAATCCAGGTGAAGAACACTGGACTTCTGTGAAATGTATCCTTAAGTACTTGAGAAGAACTAAGGATATGATGTTGGTCTTTGGTAATGGAGAACTCCAAGTCCAGGGATACACAGACTCGGATTTCATGTCCGATATAGATGATCGAAAGTCGACATCTGGGAGTCTGTTTGTGTGCAATGGTGGTGCTGTCAGCTGGAAGAGTTCCAAGCAAACGGTGATAGCAGATTCCACCATGGAAGCAGAATATATCGCTGCATCAGAGGCTGCGAAGGAAGCATTCTGGTACAAGAAGTTTGCTGCAGAAATTGGAGTAATGCCATCAGATGCCATTCCTCTATACTGCGACAACAATGGCGCCATAGCCCTTGCTAAGGAGCCGAGGTCTCACCAGAAATCCAAGCACATTGAGCGGCGATACCACCTCATCCGCGATTACCTCGAGAAGGGTTACGTCGAGGTCAAGAGAGTCAACTCCACAGATAATGTGGCAGACCCACTTACAAAGCCGTTGGGCCAGCAGAAGATCGAAGCCCACCTTGAGAAGATGGGACTTAGACTTGTAGCCAATTGGCTTTAGGACAAGTGGGAGATTGTTAGATATATGTGCCCTAGAAGCCAGAATTGGCTGACACTTGTAATACACTTCTAGGGGCAAAATTATAATTTTGACTATAATCAATAAAATGGGTTATTTTCTATCACATATGTGTATTTAGTGTCTGTGATACATCCTTTGAGTTAATGGTAATGATAATTCATATTTTCAAGAGTTGAAAATTTAAGACATGAATAATCATTATTAACTCATAAAATGCTCCCGACCATAGGATCATCACGAGGATGGTGATTGATCCGGAAGGTTGGTGTACAATCGCTTCTCTTTAGTAGATGAGTCTTGAGTCTACGGTGTGGAGACACCGGAGCGAGAGTACAGGTACTCGTTAGAGAACGAGGGCACTGAGCGTGACCACCTCGAGTAGTCATTAGGAAGTCTACCTTCTCGTCAATGACTGACTCGATGCTGCAGTAGGTGTGTCTGGTTCTTTGACCTGAGGTGCATCGGCAGTTCACCTTGAGGGTGTTATAGTTTGACTACACCATTACTCGGTCTCCTAGCCATATGGAACCCTGAGGTGTATGTTGGCTATAGCATGTTCATTGTAGGAACTGGATTGCATCAAGATGGAATCTATCTACCTCGGTGGTAGAGGAGCAGCCCTATGATGATCATGAGAATCAAGTCCAGAAGCCCATGGCCATGGCAGAGTGAAATAATAGAAAGAGTTTCTATTTAGATTTTCACATTGGACTTGAATCGAATGATTACATCATATGACAGAGACTAGGGTTTGACGAGTTCACCTTAACCCTAATCTGATCGGGGCTCAAGATAGAAGAACTTAATCACACAGGTAGCTGCACCAAGAGGTTCGCATTCAGCTCTGATGGGTTGCCACCATATACTGCTAGGTGTCACTGGTGGATTTTGGGAGCAATTAGAATGATTTAGATGATCGATCATTCTAGCTGTTCGAATCAGAAGAGTTCTGATCCATCGAAAGGAGTTTCGATGATGTCGATGATAGAGATCATGACATATCCCATTACCATACAGAACTGAACCTAACTGGGTCACACAAACAAGGGTTTGAATCTGGTGATCATCAATTGAACTGATCTAGTTCAATTGATCTGAATGAGATTCAATTAGGTTCAAGGAAAATCGTGCTAGCACTCGATTGAACCTAACGTTCTTCTTTTGCTATCATAAATAAGTTGTCCTGTCTGAGCCAAAGGAGTTTGTGCTCAATCAGAGGCCTTCATATGGTCTGACTGGAGGTTGTCCAAGTCAGAAAAGGTTGTCTTATTTTGTAAGACATTACCTGCCATTTTTGGTCACCTGCCATTTCTTGTTCTTTGACTTTGGTCAAAAGTCTACCTTTGACTGGTCAAATGTTGACCATTGACACTTTGACTTTTGTCCACATGTCATGCACCTATTGGAGAGCTGGTGTGGGCCTGTCCCTCTGCTAGAACCTAGAAAGGAAGAGGGTGCATGCCACCCTTGGCGTGTGCCCAAGTTGGAGGCGCCCAGGAGTCCCTTGTTGGATAGGGACTCCATCTCCTTTTTGGATTTCAATTAGAGTTTTCCTAAGAACCAACTTTGACTGGTCTTAGGCAACCTCTAAGAAGAAATCCAGGGGACTCTATTCCCACTAATCAGATTTAGATCTGATTTCACAAAGAGTTGTGATTGGTTGGGAAGAAGAGGAGTTGGATCACGCTTAGTCTGTAAATAAGATCCTGCGCCCAACTCAAAAGAAGATTTAATCACAATTCCCCACACCCCAAGGCTGCCTCTCCTCTCTTCCTCCATGCCAAACCCACCTTCTCCCTCTGCTCTCCACGTCCAAAAGAGTTTTGGAGCTTGGTTGGTGTGATCCAGATCAAAGAAAAGCGACTGAAAGCTAAAAGGCTGCACTACTGCATAGGACAACTGCTGATCTTCGAAAAGAGTTTTGAAGATCCTCCAGATCAGATCTAGATCTGATTTTTGGAAACGTGATAGAGAAGAAGAGGATCTCCAAATCCAGCCCGAGTGGATATCGGTAGAGGCCAGGCACTTGCATGGCTAGATCCAGAACCTTCTGCTGCTTATAGGATCATCAACAGATAATAGGATTACCCACTTCAAGATAAATTAAATTTGATTTAATTTATCTAATTTTATTTTAATTTCTAAAATAATAATAATCAAATCTGAAATATCTTAGATTTGATCTAGATCAAAGAGAAAAATTTTTAAAATATATCTCTTGATCTGATCAGATCTAAACAAACCTGGTCCGAAAAATCAGAATTTTCCTTCAGATACATCCTTTGAGTTAATGGTAATGATAATTCATATTTTCAAGAGTTAAAAATTTAAGACATGAATAATCATTATTAACTCATAAAATGCTCCTGATCATAGAATCATCACGAGGATGGTGATTAATCTAGAAGGTTGGTGTACAATCACTTCTCTTTAGTAGATGAGTCTTGAGTCTACAGTGTGGAGACATCGAAGTGAGAGTATAGGTACTCGCTAGAGAATGAGGACACTGAGCGTGATCACCTCGAGTAGTCATTAGGAAGTCTACCTTCTCGTCAATGATTGACTCAATGTTGCAGTGGTGTGTCTGGTTCTTTGACCTAAGGTACATCGGCAGTTTACCTTGAGGGTGTTATAGTTTGACTACACCATAACTCGGTCTCCTAGCCATACGGAACCCTGAGGTGTATGTTGGCTATAGCATGTTCATTGTAGGAACTAGATTGCATTAAGATGGAATCTATCTACCTCGATGGTAGAGGAGCAGCCCTATGATGATCATGAGAATCAAGTTCAGAAGCCCATGGCCATGGTAGAGTGAAATAATAGAAAGAGTTTCTATTTAGATTTTCACATCGGACTTGAAATCGAATGATTACATCATATGACAGAAACTAGGGTTTGACGAGTTCACCTTAACCCTAATCTGATCGGGGCTCAAGATAGAAGAACTTAATCACATAGGTAGCTGCACCAAGAGGTTCGCATTCAGCTCTGATGGGTTGCCACCATATACTGCTAGGTGTCACTGGTGGATTTTGGGAGCAATTAGAATGATTTAGATGATCGATCATTCTAGCTGTTCGAATCAGAAGAGTTCTGATCCATCGAAAGGAGTTTCGATGATGTCGATGATAGAGATCATGACATATCCCATTACCATACAGAACTGAACCTAACTAGGTCACACAAATAAGGGTTTGAATCTGGTGATCATCAATTGAACTGATCCAGTTCAATTGATCTGAATGAGATTCAATTAGGTTCAAGAAAATCATGCTAGCACTCGATTGAACCTAACGTTCTTCTTTTACTATCATAAATAGTTGTCCTAACTGAGCCAAAGGAGTTTGTGCTCAATCAGAGGCCTTCACTTGGTCTGACTAGAGCCTATCCAGGTCAAAAAAGGGTTGTCTTATTTTGTAAGATAATACCTGCCATTTTTGGTCACCTGCCATTTCTTGTCCTTTGACTTTGGTCAAAAGTTGACCTTTGACTGGTCAAATGTTGACCATTGATACTTTGACTTCTGTCCACATGTCACGCACCTATTGGAGAGCTGGTGGGGGCTTGTCCCCCTACCAGAAACTGGCAAGGAGGAGGGCGCACTCCATCCTGTTGGATAAGGACTCCATCTCCTTATTGGATTCTGATTAGACTCCTTCTAAGAACCAACTTTGACTAGTCTTAGGCACCATCTAAGGATGAATCCAAGGGACTCTATTTCCATCAATCAGATTTAGATCTAATTTCACAAAGGGTTGTGATTGTTTGGGATGAAGAGGAGTTGGATCACGCATAGTCTATAAATAGGACTCTACGCCCAACTCAAGGAGTAATCTCAAAAAAAATATAATTCTCAATGCCCCAAGGCTGCCTCTCTCTTCCTCCTCCATGCCAAGTTCATCTTCTCCCTCTCCTCTCCATGCCAAAAGAAGTTTGGGATCTCAGTTGGTGCAATCTAGGCGAGAGAAAGGCGATAGAAAGCTAGAAGGCTGCGCTGCTGCAAAGGACAACTGCTGATCTTCGAAAGCTATTTTGAAGATCCTCCAAATTAGATTTGGATCTGATTTTTGGAGATATGATAGAGAAGAAGAGGATCTCTAGATCCAACCTGAGTGGATATCGATAGGGGCCAGGCACTTGCATGGCTAGATCCAGAACCTTTCGCTGCTTATAGGATCATCAATGGGTAATAGGATTACCCTACATCAAGGTAAATTAAATCTAATTTAATTTATTTATATTTATTTTAATTATTAAAATAATAAAAATTAGATCTAAAATATCTTAGATCTAATTTGGATCAAAGAGAAAAGTTTTTAAAATATATCTCTTGATCCGATCAGATCTGAACGAACCTAATCCGAGAAATCAGAATTTTCCTTCAACTGGTACCAGAGCCAAGGTTCTAAAGTGCTTAGATCTGATTTTAAATTTATTTTAATTAAAAAATAAATTATTTCAGATGTCACATGAGATGTGATCAAATTTGAAATCAGAAAAACTAGAATTAAATGATTTGGATCTAAGATTAGAAAATATGCATGACTAATTCTAAAATAGAATAGTTCTATAGAATAGTCTTGCATGTTTATAATTTAATTTGATTAAATCATATTTTAGATCTATTTATTTACTATTTTTTGATATTATAATTATTATAATAACATCTAAAAAATAGTAAATAAAAATTATTTAATTTTAACATCATATGAGATGTGATTGATGCATGTCTAGACTAGTTGTAGAATAGTTCTACATAGTTGTCTAGATTAGAGTTTGTTTTGATAAGATCAATTTAAATCAAATTTTTTAGATTATTATGAGATAATTTAGATCTGAAAATATGCATGATTCGATACATAAGATGTATGCAAAATATGCCATGATTAGATCTAATTTGTATATGAGATATATGATATAGATCTAAAACTATTTTGTAGTATTACATGTTCCTGATTAAGGCGTTCCTCTTAGCCGTCCGATCATAAGAACGAAGAAAGATTTAAAGGCCCTCTCCTCCCATCTGATGGGGTGTTCTTATAACGTGTAGGGGTGCTGCACGTTCGTCCTTAATCAAAAACCCAAAACTTACTTTCTGCAAAACCCTAGATCCTGAAACCCTAGGATTTATTGTGCATATTTTGTTTATGAACCCTACTTAATTAAGAATTAAGATTATGAAATATTAATTAGGTCTAAAATTGAGAATTTCATATCTAAGACATATTCATAATACTGGATTTGGGCTTGGGTAGCTCAATTAGGTCTAAGCGATTGATCAAACTGAATCAAGAGTTGGTTAGATGGGATCAAGAATGCTTAAATTGATCAGTCTAATAGGATTAAGTCTGGGTCAAGATTGAGTCATGATCAAGCAAGATCTAATTAGGCTCAGAGATTAGAGTCATATTGTAGGCTGACCCAATTGGTTCTGGCTCAATAAATTTGTGTCTAAGGTAAGTTTTGGCACATACGACCGACTGATTTTTAATTAGGAGCTACTCAAACCTGAATGCGTTCTTGTACGAGTTAATGACATATCCCTTCCACGTCTCACTTACCTGGCCATAACTGTTGACTCAGTTCTAATTAAGGTGGTCAATAATCCGAGCTAACC
>QRFJ01003586.1:0-58933 GCA_006176705.1 Cocos nucifera
TCCCACCAATCAGATTTAGATCTGATTTCACAAAGGGTTGTGATTGGTTGGGAAGAAGAGGAGTTGGATCACGCTTAGTCTATAAATAAGACCCTGCGCCCAACTCAAAGAGATTGAATTTCCCCATGCCCCAAGGCTGCCTCTCCCCTCCTCCATGCCAAACTTCTTCTCCCTCTCCTCTCCATGTCCAAAAGAGTTTTGGACTTTGGTTGGTGCGATCCAGATCAAAGAAAGGCGACAGAAAGCTAGAAGGCTGCACTGCTGCAAAGGACGACTGCTGATCTTCAAAAGGAGTTTTGAAGATCCTCCAGATCAGATCCAGATCTAATTTTTGGAGATGTGATAGAGAAGAAGAGGATCTCCAGATCCAGCCTGAGTGGATACCGGTAGAGGCCAGGCACTTGCGTGGCTAGATCCAGAACCTTCCGCTGCTTACAGGATCATCAATGGGTAATAGGATTACCCACTTCAAGGTAAATTAAATTTGATTTAATTTATCTTTTTATTTTATTTTTAAAATAATAAGAATTAGATCTAAAATATCTTAGATCTGATTAGATCAAGAGAAAAATTTTTGAAATATATCTCTTGATCTGATCAGATCTGAACGAACCTGGTCCGAAAATCAGGATTTTCCTTCAACTGGTATCAGAGCCAAGGTTCTAAAAGTATTTAGATCTAATTTTAAATTTATTTTAATTAAAAAATAAGTGATTTTAGATGTCACATGAGATGTGATCAGATCTGAAAATCAGAAAAAATTAAAATTAAATGATTTGGATCTAAGATTAGAAAATATGCATGACTAGTTCTAAAATAGAATAGTTCTATAGAATAGTCTTGCATGTTTTTGATTTAATCTGATTAAATCATATTTTAGATCTATTTATTTACTATTTTTTGATATTATAAGTGTTATAATAACATCTAAAAAATAGCAAATAAAAATTATTTAATTTTAAATATCATATGAGATATGATTGATGCATGTCTAGACTAGTTGTAGAATAGTTCTACATAATTATCTAGATTAGAATTTATTTTGATTAGATCAATTTAAATCTAATTTTTTAGATTATTATGAGATAATTTAGATCTGAAAAATATGCATGATTCGATACATGAGATGTATGCAAAATATGCCATGATTAGATCTAATTTGTATATGAGATATATGATATAGATCTAAAACTTGTTTTGTAGTATTGCATGTTCCTGATTAAGGCGTTCCTCTTGGCCGTCCGGTCATAAGAACGAAGAAGGGTTTAAAGGCCCTCTCTTCCCATTCGATGGGGTGTTCTTATGATGTGTAGGGGTGCTGCGTGTTCGTCCTTAATCAGAAACCCAAAACTTACTTTCTGCAAAACCCTAGATCCTGAAACCCTAGGATTTATTGTGCATATTTTGTTTATGAACCCTACTTAATTAAGAATTAAGATTTATGGAATATTAATTAGGTCTAAAATTGAGAATTTCAGATCTAAGACATATTCATAATACTGGGTTCGGGCTTGGGTAGCTCAATTAGGTCTAAGCGGTTGATCAAACCGAATCAAGAGTTGGTTAGATGGGATCAACAATGCTTAAATTGACCAGCCTAATAGGATTAAGTCTGGGTCAAGATCGAGTCACGATCAAGCAAGACCTAATTAGGCTCAGAGGTTAGAGTCTGGATTGTAGGCTAACCCAATTGGTTCTGACTCAACAATTTGGTGTCTAAGGTAAGTTTGGCACATACGACCGACTGGTTTTTAATTGGAAGCTACTCGACCTGAATGCGTTCTTGTACGAGTTAATGGCATATTCCTTCCACCGGTCTCACTTACCTGGCCATATCTGTTGACACAGTTCTGATCTGAGGTGGTCAATAATCCGAGCTAACCCATGCCACTAGGTTAGTCATAATTGTTATGACTAAGCCAAGTCTAGTTTAATGAGACCTGAATCAATTCTCCCTAAGAAAAGATTAAGTCTGAGGTCTTCCACCATTGTAGATGTGCGGGCCCTTCCCGGGGTTGATTGTTCTCGGCTGGATACAGTGGCTCAGTTGCACCGGGAAGATGCAACCATGTCTATTAGGCATTGGATGCTATGGGCTGGAGGATGAGTTGGGCTCAATATTTCGGATACGGTGAGAGACTCAATTAGGAACCCAGTCTATGCAAATGGTGGGTCTGACTTAACTAAGGAGTGGATCAATATTCCGGATACGGTGAGATTCATGAATTAGAGACCAAGTTTGGGTGCACCATGATTAGAGAATCATTGAACAAGAGTTGTTCACTCATTGGCTAACCCATCACCAATAACTGTTAGGTGAGGTGATGAGTCAGTTGGTGAGACCGCACCACCCACTAGAAATCATTAATCATGGAGATTTTCGCATCTCTACAGAGGGAGTGTAGGGATCCGAGAAAATAGTGGGAGCTAATTTGTTTAAAAATAAAATCCCTAAATAAATTGGTCAAGTCAAAATTACAGTATCTAACTAGAATCTTTGACTCTCTACAGGAAAATGTCTGCGTCCAACCCATTGGCACGTATCCTGGACACACATAGACTGACTGGACCCAATTATAAAGATTGGCTCAGGAACTACAAAATTATTTTGGGTTCGAGAAGTTAACCCATGTTTTGGACCAGGACCCTCCCACCTTACCAGCCCGTCCATCCACTTGAACAGAGAGCGTCTCTGGAAAAATGGATAGACGAAGATAATAAGGCCAGATATTACATGTTGGGCTCGATGTCTGATGAGCTCCAGCGCCAACATGAAGATATCGGGACTGCTCGCCAAATGTTGGCTCACCTGCAGGAGATGTTTGGTGAACAGAGTCGCGCAGCCAAATATCAAGTCACGAAATGACTTTTTAAGGCTAAGATGCGTGATGGGCAGTCAGTCCAAGATCACTGTCTGACAATGATCAAGGACATGGAAGAGCTTGAGAAGCTCGGTGTGAAGTTAGACTTGGACTGCAGAATGATATTATTCTGCAATCCTTGACTGATGCATATGGGCAATTCATCATGAATTACCACATGCATAAACTTCAAAATTCCTTGGCCGAATTAATGAATATGCTGGTTACCGCTGAGCTTTCTATGAAAGGTTCTAAAGGCTCAGTTCTTGCTATGGAACGGACTTCTTCCAAAAGAAAGTCTTATGGAAAGAAAAAGAAGTCTGTGAAAAAGCAAAAGGTGGAAGGATCAAAGAAGAAGAAGGCAGAACCGCCGAAGAAAAAGGCCGATGTCAAAGGAAAGTGTTTCCATTGCAACAGCGACGGCCATTGGAAGCGGAACTGCCCTACTTACCTGGCCACCCTGAAGAACAAGAAGGAAGGTCCTTCTGGAGGTATGCTCGTTATTGAGTCTAACCTTACGGTTTCTTCTGCATCCAGTTGGGTGCTTGACTCTGGTTCTAGTGCTCATCTGTGCACTTCTATGCAGGGTCTTGAGGATAGCAGGAGGCTGAGGGATGGAGACATGATCCTACGCATCGGTAATGGAGCAAGAGTTGCTGCAGTAGCCGTGGGAACATACCCTCTTCGATTACCATCTGGTTTAGACTTAGTTTTGAAAGACTGTTATTATGTGCCTGCAGCTAGCAGGAATTTGATTTCTGTTTCATGCTTAGCACAAGAAGGCTTATGTGATCACCTTCTTTAAGGACCATTGTAACATTCTTTATGAAAGAAATAAAATTGCAAATGGTTTCCTTATTAATGGTCTTTATCAGCTACATATTGATGTACCTATTCTAACTATCGAGCAAAACGTGAATGCCAAACGACCTAGGGATAGTCCAAACGACAGATATCTATGGCACCTGAGATTAGGTCATATAGCAGAAGATAGGATCAACAAATTGGAGAAAAATGGGCTATTGAGTCCATTGACTTTCCGAGTCATATCCAACTTGTGAATCTTGTCTTCAAGGCAAAATGACTAAACTCCCTTTTGTTGGACATGGGGAGAGGGCCACAGATCTCCTTGCCCTAGTACATACTGATGTGTGCGGCCCATTTGATGTGCCGGCTAGAGGCAATTTTGTCTACTTCATTACCTTTACCGATGATCTGTCTAGGTATGGGTATGTGTATCTTATGAGACACAAGTCTGAAGCTTTTGAAAAGTTCAAAGAATTCAGACATGAAGTAGAAAAACAAACTGGAAAACCCATTAAGGTTCTTCGATCAGATCGAGGAGGTGAATACCTTAGCCGGAAATTCCTAGACTATCTTAAGGAAAATGGCATAGTCTCTCAATGGACTCCACCAGGAACACCTCAACTCAACGGGGTTTCAGAACGGAGAAATCGGACTCTATTGGATATGGTTCGATCCATGATGAGCTTCACAGACCTCCCTGATTTTCTTTGGGGACACTCATTGTTAACTTCAATCTTATCTACTGAATAGGGTTCCCTCTAAAACCGTTCCTACCACACCGTATGAGATATGGCACGGTAAGAAACCAAGTCTGAGTCATCTCAGAATTTGGGGTTGTCCGGCTCATGTCAAAAGACAACAAGCGGACAAGTTAGAGTTTAGGTCCTTTAGAGCTCGATTCATAGGATATCCTAAAGAGTCATTAGGATACTATTTCTACATTCCAGAAGACCACAATGTGATTGTGAGTCGACATGCCATCTTTCTTGAAAAATAGTTTATTCAAGATAGCGGCATTGGAAAGCAGATTAAGCTTGATGAGAAAGTCTCACAAGTAGAACGAGCTAAGGACCAAGTTGGAACCAAATCAGGTTGAGCCAATAAGAACACTACCTCCTCCACCTCGTAGATCGGAAAGAGTTTTCCCGTCCCCCTGAAAGATACTTAGGTATTATTTCAGAGGAAGTAGAGGAAAATGTTCCTCGTAGGTAATGGTGCTCATGGTGATGATCCCAAAACCTACAACGAGGCGATATCAGATATCGACTCCGAGAAATGGCTAGAGGCAATGCAGTCAGAAATTGACTCGATGCACTCAAACCAAGTCTGGACCTTGGTAGATCCACCAGAAGGTATAGTACCTATTGGGTGTAAATGGATCTTCAAGAGAAAGATTGGTGCAGATGGGAATGTGGAGACATTCAAGGCTAGACTAGTGGCAAAAGGTTATAGTCAACGCGAAGGCATTGACTATCAGGATACCTTTTCCCCAGTAGGCTATGCTAAAATCCATCCGCACATTGCTTGCCGTTGCAGCCTATTTCGATTATGAAATATGGCAAATGGACGTGAAAACGGCATTCTTAAATGGATATCTTGAGGAAGATATCTATATGGAACAGCCGCTAGGTTTCACATCCAGTGATACTGATCACAAGGTTTGCAAGCTGCAAAGGTCCATATATGGACTTAAGCAAGCATCTCGGAGCTGGAACACTCGTTTCAATGATGTGATCAAAAAGTTTGGTTTCATCAAAAATGAAGAGGAACCATGTGTTTTCAAAAAGGGTCAGTGGGAGCGCTGTTGTCTTCCTCGTATTGTACGTGGATGACATCCTCCTTATTGGGAATGATATTCCCATGTTGACATCAGTCAAGATGTGGTTGTCCAAGGAATTCTCCATGAAAGACCTAGGTGAAGCATCCTTTATTCTAGGAATTAAGGTCTATAGGGATAGACCGAATAGGATGCTAGGACTTTCACAGAAGATGTACATAGAGGAAAGTACTAAAGAGGTTTAGTATGGAAAACTCTAAGAGGGGATTAATACCCTTCAGACATGGTATTCATCTTTCCAAGAAGATGTGCCCTAGCACACCTGAGGAAATAGAACGCATGAGCAAGATCCCTTATGCTTCTGCAATAGGGAGCCTCATGTATGCCATGCTATGTACACGACCTGATATAGCCCATGCTGTGAGTGTCACAAGCAGATATCAGTCAAATCCAGGTGAAGAACACTGGACTTCTGTGAAATGTATCCTTAAGTACTTGAGAAGAACTAAGGATATGATGTTGGTCTTTGGTAATGGAGAACTCCAAGTCCAGGGATACACAGACTCGGATTTCATGTCCGATATAGATGATCGAAAGTCGACATCTGGAAGTCTGTTTGTGTGCAATGGTGGAGCTGTCAGCTGGAAGAGTTCCAAGCAAACTGTGATAGCAGATTCCACCATGGAAGCAGAATATATCGCTGCATCAGAGGCTGCAAAGGAAGCATTCTGGTACAAGAAGTTTGCTGCAGAAATTGGAGTAATGCCATCAGATGCCATTCCTCTATACTGCGACAACAATGGCGCCATAGCCCTTGCTAAGGAGCCGAGGTCTCACCAGAAATCCAAGCACATTGAGCGGCGATACCACCTCATCCGCGATTACCTCGAGAAGGGTTACGTCGAGGTCAAGAGAGTCAACTCCGCAGATAATGTGGCAGACCCACTTACAAAGCCGTTGGGCCAGCAGAAGATCGAAGCCCACCTTGAGAAGATGGGACTTAGACTTGTAGCCAATTGGCTTTAGGACAAGTGGGAGATTGTTAGATATATGTGCCCTAGAAGCCAGAATTGGCTGACACTTGTAATACACTTCTAGGGGCAAAATTATAATTTTGACTATAAATCAATAAAATGGGTTATTTTCTATCACATATGTGTATTTAGTGTCTGTGATACATCCTTTGAGTTAATGGTAATGATAATTCATATTTTCAAGAGTTGAAAATTTAAGACATGAATAATCATTATTAACTCATAAAATGCTCCCGACCATAGGATCATCACGAGGATGGTGATTGATCCGGAAGGTTGGTGTACAATCGCTTCTCTTTAGTAGATGAGTCTTGAGTCTACGGTGTGGAGACACCGGAGCGAGAGTACAGGTACTCGTTAGAGAACGAGGGCACTGAGCGTGACCACCTCGAGTAGTCATTAGGAAGTCTACCTTCTCGTCAATGACTGACTCGATGCTGCAGTAGTGTGTCTGGTTCTTTGACCTGAGGTGCATCGGCAGTTCACCTTGAGGGTGTTATAGTTTGACTACACCATTACTCGGTCTCCTAGCCATATCGGAACCCTGAGGTGTATGTTGGCTATAGCATGTTCATTGTAGGAACTGGATTGCATCAAGATGGAATCTATCTACCTCGGTGGTAGAGGAGCAGCCCTATGATGATCATGAGAATCAAGTCCAGAAGCCCATGGCCATGGCAGAGTGAAATAATAGAAAGAGTTTCTATTTAGATTTTCACATCGGACTTGAATCGAATGATTACATCATATGACAGAAACTAGGGTTTGACGAGTTCACCTTAACCCTAATCTGATCGGGGCTCAAGATAGAAGAACTTAATCACACAGGTAGCTGCACCAAGAGGTTCGCATTCAGCTCTGATGGGTTGCCACCATATACTGCTAGGTGTCACTGGTGGATTTTGGGAGCAATTAGAATGATTTAGATGATCGATCATTCTAGCTGTGTCTGAATCAGAAGAGTTCTGATCCATCGAAAGGAGTTTCGATGATGTCGATGATGGAGATCATGACATATCCCATTACCATACAGAACTGAACCTAACTGGATCACACAAATAAGGGTTTGGAATCTGGATGATCATCAATTGGAACTAATCCCAGTTCAATTGATCTGAATGAGATTCAATTAGGTTCAAGGAAATCGTGCTAGCACTCGATGAACCTAATGTTCTTCTTTTATTATCATTAAATAAGTATGTCTCAACTGAGCCAAAGAGTTTGTGCTCATTCAGAGTACCTTTATTTGGTCTGACTGGAGCTTGTCCAGAGTCAGAAAAGGGTTGTCTTAATTTATAAAATAAATTTGAGATAATACCTGCCATTTTTAATCACCTGCTAATTCTTATCATTTGACTTTGTTCAAACATTGATCTTTGATCCTTGGACATTTGCCCATGTGTCATGCACTTATTGAAGAGTAGATAGGGGCTTGTCCCCTTACTGAAATTTGGAAAGGAGGGGATGCATGCCTAGGATGGCGTGCGCCCATGGATAGGGACGCCTGGAGTTCTATACGGATGGAACTTCAGGTTGCTTCTTGGATTCTACTTAGGTGACCCTTACATATAGACTTTGACCAGTCTTAGTTTCCATCTAAGGATGAATTAGTGGGGCTCTCATTTGATTGGATCAAGTGATGTCATCCCACCAATCAGATTTAGATCTGATTGCACGAACCAATACGATTGGCCGGGATGATGTGGCACTGCATGGCACAGCAGGGTCTATAAATAAACCCTATCTGCACCCAACTTTCAGAGAGTTTCTCTTAGCCCATGCCCTAAGGTTGCACATCTTCCTTCTCCATGCCATCTTCTGATCCTCCCTCTCCTCTCCATGCCTAAGAAAAGTTGGGCTTCAGTTTGATGCAATCCAGATAAGAAAAGGCTGACGAGAAAGGAAGAAGGCAGCACTACTACAGAGACGACTGCTAATC
The DNA here is from genome assembly GCA_006176705.1 of Cocos nucifera. NCBI lineage: Eukaryota > Viridiplantae > Streptophyta > Magnoliopsida > Arecales > Arecaceae > Cocos > Cocos nucifera. The sequence goes on from QRFJ01003586.1 coordinate 8,419, forward strand.
TTCAGAAGGAGTTTTGAATATCCTCTAAATTAGATCTAGATATAATTTTTGAAGAAGTGATAAAGAAGAAGAAGATCTCCAGATTCAGCCTGAGTGGATACAGGTAGAGGCCAGGTGCTTGCATGGCTAGATCCAAAACCTTAGGCGATTAGCAGGATCATCAATGGGTAATCTGACTATCCACATCAAAGTATAAATTAAATTAGATTTAATTAATTTTCTTTTATTTTGTAGATCTATAAAATTAGATCTGAAACATCTCAAATCTAATCTGGATACATGAGAGAAAGTTTTAAAATATCTCTCTTGATCCAATCCGATCTGGACGAATCTAATCTGGAAAATCAGGATTTCTCCTTCAGTATCCACTCGGGCAGAATCTGGATATCTCCTCCTTCTTGATCTATCTTCCAAAGATCAGATCTAGATCTGATCTTGAAGGTCTTCAAAACAGCTTTTGAAGATTTTATATCATCTCTTGCAGTGGTGCTGTCTCCTTCCTTTCTTGTCGCCTTTCTTTTGCTTGGATCGTACCAAACTTGAGCCCAAAGCCTCTTAGGCATGGAGAGGAGAGAGAGGATCTAAGGAAGGTATGGAGGAGAGAGGGAGAGAGCAATGTGGCATGGGCAAAGGGAGAACTCATCCAAAGCTAGGCACAGATAGGGTTTATATAGATCCTACTGCGCCATGCAGTGCTACATCATCCTGACCAATCACGTCTCTTCGTACAATTAGATCTAAATCTGATTGATCGGATGACATCACCTAATCTAATCAGATGAGATCTCTTCTCCAACACTCTTAGGTGGCACCAAGATTGGTCAAAGTAGAGTCCTTTGGTGCCACCTAGTTTGATTCCAAGAAGCAACTTGGAGTCCCATTTGTATGGGACTCCAAGCATCCCTATCCTTGGATGCACGCCACCCTAGGCATGCACCCCCTCCTTTCCTCTTTCTAGTAAGGAGAAAAGTCTCTATCTACTCTCCTATGCGTGCATGACACATGGGCAGATGTCTAAGTGTTAAAGGTTAACGTTTGACCAAAGTTAAAAGATAAGAATTAGCAGGTGATGGAAAATGGCAGGTGTTGTCTCAAATTTATCTCATAAATTAAGACAACCCTTTTATGATCTGGAAAAGCTCTAGTCAGATCAAGTAATGGTATCTGAGTGAGCACAAATATATTTGGCTCAATCAAGATAACTTTTAAAGATTGTAGAAGGAGAACATTCGGCTCAATCATGTGCTAGCACGATTTTCTTGAACTTAATTGAATCTAATTCAAATCAATTGAACTGGATTAGTCCAATTGATAATATCCAGATCCAAACTCTTATTTGTGTGACCCAGTTAGATTCAGTTCTGTATGGTAATGGGATATGTCATGATCTCTATCATTGACATCATCAAAACATCTTCCGATGGATCAGAACTTTTCTGATTCAAACAATTAGAATGATCGATCATCCAAATCATTCTAATTGCTCCCAAAATCCACCAGTGACATCTAGCAGTATATGGTGGCAACTCATCAAAACTAAAAATGAACATCTTGGTGCAGTTACAAGTATGATTAAGTTCTTCTATCTTGAGCCCCGATCAGATTAGGATTAAGGTGAACTCGTCAAACTCTAATTTTTGTCATATGATTTAATCATTTGATTCAAGTCCGATGTGAAAACCTTAATAGAAACTCTTTCTATTATTTCACTCTACCATGGACATGGGCTTATGGACTTGATTCTCATGATCATCATAAGGCTGCTCCTCATCTACCGAGATAGATAGATTTCTTTTTGGTACAATCCAATTCCTACAATGAACATGCTATAACCAACATATACCTCAGGGTTCTGAATGGCTAGGAGACTGAGTCATGGTGTAATCAAACTATAACACCCTCAAGGTGAACTATCGATGCACCTCGACTCAAAGAACCAGACACACGACTGCAGCTTTGAGCCAGTCATCAACGAGAAGATAGACTTTCTTATGACTGCTCGAGGTGGTCATGCTCAGTGCCCTCGTTCTCTAATGAGTATCTATACTCTCGCTCCGATGTCTCTACACCATAGACTCAAGACTCATCTACTATAAAGAAGCAATTATACACCAACCTTTCGAATCAATCACCATCCTCATGATGATCCTACAGTTGGGAGCATTTTATGAGTTAATAATAAAAATTCATGTCTTAAATTTTCAACTTTTAAAAGTAAGAATTATCATTACCATTAACTCAAGGGATGTATCATAGACACTAAATATAAATTATGATAGAAAATAATCTATTTTATTATTTATAGTAAAAATTATAATTTTGCTTTTAGAAGTGTACAACAAGTGTTAGCCAATTCTAGCTTCTAGGGCATATATATCTAACACTAATTTCAAGAAATGGCTTGAGCCTATGAAATCCAAGATGAAATCCATGAAGGTCAATGATGTGTGGACATTGGTTGACCCACCCAAAGTGGTTAAATTCATTGGATGTAAATAGATCTTCAAAAGAAAGAGGGGTGCAGACAGAAAGGTGGAGACCTATAAAGCCCGTCTAGTTGCCAAAGGGAATCATCAACGTTATGGTATTGACTATGATGAGACATTCTTTCCTGTGGTAATGCTCAAATCTATTTAGATAATTTTTACGATAGCTACCCATCTAGATTATGAGATCTGGTAGATAGATGTGAAGATAGCTTTCTTGAATGGAGGGCTGACCGACGAGATATGTCCTGAGAGGTTCACATCTACAAATGAATCCAAGGTGTGCAAGCTTTCGAGATTCTTTTATAGATTGAAGCAAGCATCTCAGAGTTAGAACATGCATTTTGATAAGGTGATCAAAATGTATGGCTTCATTAAGAATGGAGAATAGCCTTGCATCTACAAATGGGCAAATGGTCCGACAGTAGTATTTCTTATTTTGTATGTTGATGACATCCCCTTAATCAGGAATAACATCCCCATACTACAAGAAATAAAAGTTTGATTGTCATCTCAGTTGTTCATGAAGGACTTGGGTGAAGCATCCTACATCCTAGGGATGAAGATCTATTGGGATAGATCTAGGAGGATGTTTGGATTATCCCAGTCTACGTATATAGAAACTATGCTGAAAAGGTTCAGCATGGAGAATTCTAAAAAGGGCTATCTTTCGATAGGCCATGAAATTTCTCTCTAAGAAGGACTGTTTCATAACTCCTGAAAAGAGAGTGCATATGAATTATGTCCCATATGCTTTGATAGTGGGATCTATCATATATGCTATGATATGTACAAGACCAGATGTGGCACACTCACTAGAAGTAGTGAGTAGATATCAATCAAATCTAAAAGAGAACCACTGAAAAGTGGTAAAAACCATCCTTAAGTATTTGAGAAATACTATAGATCAGTGGTTGGTTTATGGTGAGTCAGATTTGAAACTTATGGGATTTACTGACTCTAGCTTTCAATCTGACCATGATGATAGCAAAAGCGTGTCAAGCTATGTCTTTACTCTAAATGATGAAGCCATCTACTGAAAGAGTTTCAAGCAGCATATTATGGCAGACTCTATTTGTGAAGCAAAGCACATCACAGCATCAGATGCTACAAAGAAAACTGTGTGGCTAAGAAAGTTCAACATCGAGCTCGAAGTAGTATCCTCTCTTGATGGTTCAGTACTACTCTACTATGATAGCACTGGTGCCATTGCTCAAGTCAAGGAACCAAAGGCACACCAACGAACGAAATACATACTATCCCACTACCACTTGATACGAGAGATCATGGATAGAGATGGCGTTAACCTTCAAAAGATCAATGGAAAGGAGAACCTAGCCGACCCCTTCACTAAAGCCCTGATGATAATGGAGTTCAATAAACAGAAGTCGAAGATGGGTATTAGATACTATGCCGAGTAGCTTTAGGATAAGTGAGAGTTGTTGAAAAATGTATTCCAAAGCTAATTATCAGCCTATTGACGATTGAGCTACCTTATAATTATAATTAATTTATTAATAAATAAAATATTTATTTTGATATTTTTATCATAAGGTATACATCTTTGAATGAACTCCATTATTGTGATGAAGTCCTTAAGATTATTTAGTTTCGATAAAGAGAGGATTTATCGATTAGTTCTTAAAAGTGTTCACGATCAAATGATACACTATTAATTAGGATGATAGTGTTTATTGAGCATAGATCGTTATATGCCATATAGATTGATTGTCCTCTTAATCAAGAGGTGTAAAGACACTGGTATGGCATATAAGTGAGATATATGGATACATCATCATTAAATATGACCAACTCCAGAGTGTTCTGCAATCAAGAATTGCTCTAATGGGATATAGGTATAAGTATCCTTTGGACCTGAGATCACCATAATGGCTTGCAAGCAACTCACTATGCTTTGATACCAGACTAACTAAATTTCTAATTCAATGTTGAAAAGTTTCTGGGCACAGTTAAGTACTTACAAAGTCAGTGAGTGATTAAGATGGGATTGATCACTCCAAGAGTTGGAGAAGAATGCATCACTGTATTTCAATATAGCAAAAACCTTGGTCAAGATAATCCATGAGATTGAATTGATATTTTGAAATATAATGTGGATGACCTAACCAAGATTGATAGTTAAACTTTGAGGTGTCCTATGAGCATTTAGGTCAAAAGGATGAATTATACAAAAACTATATCTACATGGGTTCTAAAAATGTTGTTCTACACATTCGACCTATCCGACCATCGGGTATCATTGCTAGATGATCACTTTAATTGATACAAAAATTTATTTTTAGGCTACCGACTTAGGTTCAGACCTATGGGGTCACATACATAAGAGTTCTCGATCTGATTGGATGGTTGATCAATGATTAAGATGAAGGAAAATCCTGATTTCTCGGACCAGGTTCGTTCAGATCTGATCAGATCAAGAGATATATTTCAAAAATTTTTCTCTTGATCCCAATCAGATCTTGATGTATTTCAGATCTGATTCTTATTATTTTAATAAATAAAATAAAATAAGGATAAATTAAATCAAATTTAATTTACCTGAATTTGGGTAATCCTATTACCCTATTGATGATCCTGTTTGCAGCGGAAGGTTCTGGATCTAGCCACGCAAGTGCCTGGCCTCTACCAGTATCCACTCGGGCTAGATCTGGAGATCCTCTTCTTCTCTATCACACCTCCAAAAATTAGATCTGGATCTGATCTGAAGGATCTTCAAAACTCCTTTTGAAGATCTGCAGTCGTCCTTTGCAGCAGCGCAGCCTTCTTGCTTTTGATCGCCTTTCTTTGATCTGGAATCGCACCAACCAAGGTCCAAAACTCCTTTTGGACGTGGAGAGCAAGGGGAGAAGATGGTTTGGCATGGAGGAAGGAGGGGAGAGGCAGCCTTGGGGCGTGGGGAACTTTGATCTCAATTCAATTACTTTGTTTGAGTTGGGCGCAGGGTCTTATTTATAGACTAAGCTGTGATCCAACTCCTCTTCCTTCCCAACCAATCACAACCCTTTGTGAAATCAGATCTAAATCTGATTGGTGGGAATAGAGTCCCCTGGATTCCTCCTTAGAGGGCGCCTAAGACCAGTCAAAGTTGGTTCTTAGGAGAGAACTCTAATTGGAATCCAAAAGGAGATGGAGTCCTTGTCCAACAAGGACTCCTAGGCGCCTCCAACTTGGGCTCACGCCACCCTTGGCGTGCGCCCTTCTCCTTGCCAGGTTCTGGCAGGGGGACAGGCCCCCACCAGCTCTCCAATAGGTGCATGACATGTGGTCAAAAGTCAAAGTGTCAATGGTCAACGTTTGACCAGTCAAAGGTAGACTTTTGACCAAAGTCAAAGAACAAGAAATGGCAGGTGACCAAAAATGGCAGGTAATGTCTTACAAAATAAGACAACCTTTTCTGACTTGGACAACCTCCAGTCAGACCATATGAAGGCCTCTGATTGAGCACAAACTCCTTTGGCTCAGACAGGACAACTTATTTATGATAGCAAAAGAAGAACGTTAGGTTCAATCGAGTGCTAGCACGATTTCCTTGAACCTAATTGAATCTCATTCAGATCAATTGAACTAGATCAGTTCAATTGATGATCACCAGATTCAAACCCTTGTTTGTGTGACCCAGTTAGGTTCAGTTCTGTATGGTAATGGGATATGTCATGATCTCTATCATCGACATCATCGAAACTCCTTTCGATGGATCAGAACTCTTCTGATTCGAACAGCTAGAATGATCGATCATCTAAATCATTCTAATTGCTCCCAAAATCCACCAGTGACACCTAGCAGTATATGGTGGCAACCCATCAGAGCTGAATGCGAACCTCTTGGTGCAGCTACCTGTGTGATTCAAGTTCTTCTATCTTGAGCCCCGATCAGATTAGGGTTAAGGTAAACTCGTCAAACCCTAGTCTCTGTCATATGATGTAATCATTCGATTCGAGTCCAATGTGAAAATCTAAATAGAAACTCTTTCTATTATTTCACTCTACCATGGCCATGGATTTCTGGACTTGATTCTCATGATCATCATAGGGCTGCTCCTCTACCACCGAGGTAGATAGATTCCATCTTGATGCAATCCAGTTCCTACAATGAACATGCTATAGCCAACATACACCTCAGGGTTCCATATGGCTAGGAGACCGAGTAATGGTGTAGTCAAACTATAACACCCTCAAGGTGAACTGCCGATGCATCTCAGGTCAAAGAACCAGACACACTACTGCAGCATCGAGTCAGTCATTGACGAGAAGGTAGACTCCCTAATGACTACTCGAGGTGGTCACGCTCAGTGCCCTCGTTCTCTAACGAGTACCTGTACTCTCGCTCCGGTGTCTCCACACCGTAGACTCAAGACTCATCTACTAAAGAGAAGCGATTGTACACCAACCTTCCGGATCAATCACCATCCTCGTGATGATCCTATGGTCGGGAGCAATTTATGAGTTAATAATGATTATTCATGTCTTAAATTTTCAACTCTTGAAAATATGAATTATCATTACCATTAACTCAAAGGATGTATCACAGACACTAAATACACATATGTGATAGAAAATAACCCATTTATTGATTTTAGTCAAAATTATAATTTTGCCCCTAGAAGTGTATTACAAGTGTCAGCCAATTCTGGCTTCTAGGGCACATATATCTAACAATCTCCCACTTGTCCTAAAGCCAATTGGCTACAAGTCTAAGTCCCATCTTCTCAAGGTGGGCTTCGATCTTCTGCTGGCCCAACGGCTTTGTAAGTGGGTCTGCCACATTATCTGTGGAGTTGACTCTCTTGACCTCGACGTAACCCTTTCTCGAGGTAATCGCGGATGAGGTGGTATCACCATTTTTGCTTGGAACTCTTCATTACAGCAGCAAACTTCTTGACAGCACCACCATTGCACACAAACAGCTCTGCCAGATGTCGACTTTCGATCATCTATATCGGACATGAAATCCGAGTCTGTGTATCCCTGGACTTGGAGTTCTCCGTTACCAAAGACCAACATCATATCCTTAGTTCTTCTCAAGTACTTAAGGATACATTTCACAGAAGTCCAGTGTTCTTCACCTGGATTTGACTGATATCTGCTTGTGACACTCACAGCATGGGCTATATCAGGTCGTGTACATAGCATGGCATACATGAGGCTCCCTATTGCAGAAGCATAAGGGATCTTGCTCATGCGTTCTATTTCCTCAGGTGTGCTAGGGGCACATCTTCTTGGAAAGATGAATACCATGTCTGAAGGGTATTAATCCCCTCTTAGAGTTTTCCATACTAAACCTCTTTAGTACTTTCCTCTATGTACATCTTCTGTGAAAGTCCTAGCATCCTATTCGGTCTATCCCTATAGACCTTAATTCCTAGAATAAAGGATGCTTCACCTAGGTCTTTCATGGAGAATTCCTTGGACAACCACATCTTGACTGATGTCAACATGGGAATATCATTCCCAATAAGGAGGATGTCATCCACGTACAATACGAGGAAGACAACAGCGCTCCCACTGACCCTTTTGAAAACACATGGTTCCTCTTCATTTTTGATGAAACCAAACTTTTTGATCACATCATTGAAACGAGTGTTCCAGCTCCGAGATGCTTGCTTAAGTCCATATATGGACCTTTGCAGCTTGCAAACCTTGTGATCAGTATCACTGGATGTGAAACCTAGCGGCTGTTCCATATAGATATCTTCCTCAAGATATCCATTTAGGAATGCCGTTTTCACGTCCATTTGCCATATTTCATAATCGAAATAGGCTGCAACAGCAAGCAATGTGCGGATGGATTTTAGCATAGCTACTGGGGAAAAGGTATCCTGATAGTCTATGCCTTCGCGTTGACTATAACCTTTTGCCACTAGTCTAGCCTTGAATGTCTCCACATTCCCATCTGCACCAATCTTTCTCTTGAAGATCCATTTACATCCCAATAGGTACTATACCTTCTGGTGGATCTACCAAGGTCCAGACTTGGTTTGAGTGCATCGAGTCAATTTCTGACTGCATTGCCTCTAGCCATTTCTCGGAGTCGATATCTGATATCGCCTCGTTGTAGGTTTTGGGATCATCACCATGAGCACCATTACCTACGAGGAACATTTCCTCTACATCCTCTGAAATAATACCTAAGTATCTTTCAGGGGGACGGGAAACTCTTTCCGATCTACGAGGTGGAGGAGGTAGTGTTCTTATTGGCTCAACCTGATTTGGTTCCACTTGGTCCTTAGCTCGTTCTGCTTGTGAGACTTTCTCATCAAGCTTGATCTATTTTCCAATGCCGCTATCTTGAATAAACTATTTTTCAAGAAAGATGGCATGTCGACTCACAATCACATTGTGGTCTTCTGGAATGTAGAAATAGTATCCTAATGACTCTTTAGGATATCCTATGAATCGAGCTCTGAAAGGACCTAAACTCTAACTTGTCCGCTTGTTGTCTTTTGACATGAGCCGGACAACCCCAAATTCTGAGATGACTCAGACTTGGTTTCTTACCGTGCCATATCTCATACGGTGTGGTAGGAACGGTTTTAGAGGGAACCCTATTCAGTAGATAGATTGAAGTTTAACAATGAGTGTCCCCAAAGAAAATCAGGGAGGTCTGTGAAGCTCATCATGGATCGAACCATATCCAATAGAGTCCGATTTCTCCATTCTGAAACCCCGTTGAGTTGAGGTGTTCCTGGTGGAGTCCATTGAGAGACTATGCCATTTTCCTTGAGATAGTCTAGGAATTCTCGGCTAAGGTATTCACCTCCTCGATCTGATCGAAGAACCTTAATGGGTTTTCCAGTTTGTTTTTCTACTTCATGTCTGAATTCTTTGAACTTTTCAAAGGCTTCAGACTTGTGTCTCATAAGATACACATACCCATACCTAGACAGATCATCGGTAAAGATAATGAAGTAGACAAAATTGCCTCTAGCCGGCACATCAAATGGGCCGCACACATCAGTATGTACTAGGGCAAGGAGATCTGTGGCCCTCTCCCCATGTCCAACAAAAGGGAGTTTAGTCATTTTGCCTTGAAGACAAGGATTCACAAGTTGGATATGACTCAGAAGTCAATGGACTCAATAGCCCATTTTTCTCCAATTTGTTGATCCTATCTTCTGCTATATGACCTAATCTCAGGTGCCATAGATATCTGTCGTTTGGACTATCCCTAGGTCGTTTGGCATTCACGTTTTGCTCGATAGTTAGAACAGGTACATCAATATGTAGCTGATAAAGACCATTAATAAGGAAACCATTTGCAATTTTATTTCTTTCATAAAGAATGTTACAATGGTCCTTAAAGAAGGTGATCACATAACCTTCTTGTGCTAAGCATGAAACAGAAATCAAATTCCTGCTAGCTGCAGGCACATAAATAACAGTCTTTTAAAACTAAGTCTAAACCAGATGGTAATCGAAGAGGGTATGTTCCCACGGCTACTGCAGCAACTCTTGCTCCATTACCGATGCGTAGGATCATGTCTCCATCCCTCAGCCTCCTGCTATCCTCAAGACCCTGCATAGAAGTGCACAGATGAGCACTAGAACCAGAGTCAAGCACCCAACTGGATGCAGAAGAAACCGTAAGGTTAGACTCAATAACGAGCATACCTCCAGAAGGACCTTCCTTCTTGTTCTTCAGGGTGGCCAGGTAAGTAGGGCAGTTCCGCTTCCAATGGCCGTCGCTGTTGCAATGGAAACACTTTCCTTTGACCATCGGCCTTTTTCTTCGGTTCTGCCTTCTTCTTCTTTGATCCTTCCACCTTTTGCTTTTTCACAGACTTCTTTTTCTTTCCATAAGACTTTCTTTTGGAAGAAGTCCGTTCCATAGCAAGAACTGAGCCTTTAGAACCTTTCATAGAAAGCTCAGCGGTAACCAGCATATTCATTAACTCGGCCAAGGAATTTTGAAGTTTATGCATGTGGTAATTCATGATGAATTGCCCATATGCATCAGTCAAGGATTGCAGAATAATATCATTCTGCAGTCCAAGTCCAACTTCACACCGAGCTTCTCAAGCTCTTCCATGTCCTTGATCATTGTCAGACAGTGATCTTGGACTGACTGCCCATCACGCATCTTAGCCTTAAAAAGTCATTTTGTGACTTGATATTTGGCTGCGCGACTCTGTTCACCAAACATCTCCTGCAGGTGAGCCAACATTTGGCGAGCAGTCCCGATATCCTTCATGTTGGCGCTGGAGCTCATCAGACATCGAGCCCAACATGTAATATCTGGCCTTATTATCTTCGTCAATCCATTTTTCCAGAGACGCTCTCTGTTCAACAGATGGACGGGCTGGTAAGGTGGGAGGGTCCTGGTCCAAAACATGGGTTAACTTCTCGAAACCCAAAATAATTTTGTAGTTCCTGAGCCAATCTTTATAATTGGGTCCAGTCAGTCTATGTGTGTCCAGGATACGTGCCAATGGGTTGGACGCAGACATTTTCCTGTAGAGAGTCAAAGATTCTAGTTAGATACTGTAATTTTGACTTGACCAATTTGTTTAGGGATTTTATTTTTAAACAAATTAGCTCCCACTATTTTCTCGGATCCCTACACTCCCTCTGTAGAGATGCGAAAATCTCCACGATTAATGATTTCTAGTGGGTGGTGCGGTCTCACCAACTGACTCATCACCTCACCTAACAGTTATTGGTGATGGGTTAGCCAATGAGTGAACAACTCTTGTTCAATGATTCTCTAATCATGGTGCACCCAAACTTGGTCTCTAATTCATGAATCTCACCGTATCCGGAAATATTGATCCACTCCTTAGTTAAGTCAGACCCACCATTTGCATAGACTGGGTTCCTAATTGAGTCTCTCACCGTATCCGGAATATTGAGCCCAACTCATCCTCCAGCCCATAGCATCCAATGCCTAATAGACATGGTTGCATCTTCCCGGTGCAACTGAGCCACTGTATCCAGCCGAGAACAATCAACCCCGGGAAGGGCCCGCACATCTACAATGGTGGAAGACCTCAGACTTAATCTTTTCTTAGGGAGAATTGATTCAGGTCTCATTAAACTAGACTTGGCTTAGTCATAACAATTATGACTAACCTAGTGGCATGGGTTAGCTCGGATTATTGACCACCTCAGATCAGAACTGTGTCAACAGATATGGCCAGGTAAGTGAGACCGGTGGAAGGAATATGCCATTAACTCGTACAAGAACGCATTCAGGTCGAGTAGCTTCCAATTAAAAACCAGTCGGTCATCTATGCCAAACTTACCTTAGACACCAAATTGTTGAGCCAGAACCAATTGGGTTAGCCTACAATCCAGACTCTAACCTCTGAGCCTAATTAGGTCTTGCTTGATCGTGACTCGATCTTGACCCAGACTTAATCCTATTAGGCTGGTCAATTTAAGCATTGTTGATCCCATCTAACCAACTCTTGATTCGGTTTGATCAACCGCTTAGACCTAATTGAGCTACCCAAGCCCGAACCCAGTATTATGAATATGTCTTAGATCTAAAATTCTCAATTTTAGACCTAATTAATATTCCATAAACTTAATTCTTAATTAAGTAGGGTTCATAAACAAAATATGCACAATAAATCCTAGGGTTTCAGGATCTAGGGTTTTGCAGAAAGTAAGTTTTGGGTTTCTGATTAAGGACGAACACGCAGCACCCCTACACATCATAAGAACACCCCATCGAATGGGAAGAGAGGGCCTTTAAACCCTTCTTCGTTCTTATGACCGGACGGCCAAGAGGAACGCCTTAATCAGGAACATTCAATACTACAAAACAATATCAGATCTATATCATATATCTCATATATAAAGTAGATCTAATCATGGCATATTTTGCATACATCTCATGTATCATAATCATGCATATTTTCAGATCTAAATTATCTCATAATAATCTAAAAAATTAGATTTAAATTGATCTAATCAAAATAAATTCTAATCTAGACAATTATGTAGAACTATTCTACAACTAGTCTAGACATGCATCAATCATATCTCATATGATATTCAAAAATTAAATAATTTTTATTTGCTATTTTTTAGATGTTATTATAACACTTATAATATCAAAAAATAGTAAATAAAAAGATCTAAAATATGATTTAATCAGATTAAATCAAAAACATGCAAGAACTATTCTATAGAACTATTCTATTCTAGAACTAGTCATGCATATCTTCTAATCTTAGATCCAAATTATTTAATTTTAATTTTTTCTGATTTCAGATCTGATCACATCTCATGTGACATCTGAAAATCACTTATTTTTTAATTAAAATAAATTTAAAATCAGATCTAAATAATTTTAGAACCATGGCTCTGATACCAGTTGAAGGGAAATCCTGATTTCCCGGTCCAGGTTCGTTCAGATCTGATCAGATCAAGAGATATATTTCAAAAATTTTTCTCTTGATCCCAATCAGATCTTGATATGTTTCAGATCTGATTCTTATTATTTTAATAAAATAAAATAAAATAAAGATAAATTAAATCAAATTTAATTTACCTGATTTGGGTAATCCTATTACCCTGTTGATGATCCTGTTTGCAGCGGAAGGTTCTGGATCTTAGCCACGCAAGCGCCTGGCCTCTACCGGTATCCACTCGGGTTGGATCTGGAGATCCTCTTCTTCTCTATCACACCTCCAAAAATCAGATCTGGATCTGATCTGGAGGATCTTCAAAACTCTTTTGAAGATCTGCAGCAGTCGTCCTTTGCAGCAGCGCAGCCTTCTTGCTTTTGATCGCCTTTCTTTGATCTGGAATCGCACCAACCAAGGTCCAAAACTCCTTTTGGACGTGGAGAGCAAGGGGAGAAGATGGTTTGGCATGGAGGAAGGAGGGGAGAGGCAGCCTTGGGGCATGGGGAAACTTTGATCTCAATTCAATTACTTTGAGTTGGGCGCAGGGTCTTATTTATAGACTAAGCTGTGATCCAACTCCTCTTCTTCCCAACCAATCACAACCCTTTGTGAAATCAGATCTAAATCTGATTGGTGGGAATAGAGTCCCCTGGATTCCTCCTTAGAGGGTGCCTAAGACCAGTCAAAGTTGGTTCTTAGAAGAACTCTAATTGGAATCCAAAAAGGAGATGGAGTCCTTGTCCAACAAGGACTCCTAGGCGCCTCCAACTTGGGCACACGCCACCCTAGGGTGGCGTGCGCCCTTCTCCTTGCCAGGTTCTGGCAGGGGGACAGGCCCCCACCAGCTCTCCAATAGGTGCATGACATGTGGTCAAAAGTCAAAGTGTCAATGGTCAACGTTTGACCAGTCAAAGGTAGACTTTTGACCAAAGTCAAAGAACAAGAAATGGCAGGTGACCAAAAATGGCAGGTAATGTCTTACAAATAAGACAACCTTTTCTGACTTGGACAACCTCCAGTCAGACCATATGAAGGCCTCTGATTGAGCACAAACTCCTTTGGCTCAGACAGGACAACTTATTTATGATAGCAAAAGAAGAACGTTAGGTTCAATCGAGTGCTAGCACGATTTCCTTGAACCTAATTGAATCTCATTCAGATCAATTGAACTAGATCAGTTCAATTGATGATCACCAGATTCAAACCCTTGTTTGTGTGACCCAGTTAGGTTCAGTTCTGTATGGTAATGGGATATGTCATGATCTCTATCATCGACATCATCGAAACTCCTTTCGATGGATCAGAACTCTTCTGATTCGAACAGCTAGAATGATCGATCATCTAAATCATTCTAATTGCTCCCAAAATCCACCAGTGACACCTAGCAGTATATGGTGGCAACCCATCAGAGCTGAATGCGAACCTCTTGGTGCAGCTACCTGTGTGATTCAAGTTCTTCTATCTTGAGCCCCGATCAGATTAGGGTTAAGGTGAAACTCGTCAAACCCTAGTCTCTGTCATATGATGTAATCATTCGATTCGAGTCCAATGTGAAAATCTAAATAGAAACTCTTTCTATTATTTCACTCTACCATGGCCATGGATTTCTGGACTTGATTCTCATGATCATCATAGGGCTGCTCCTCTACCACCGAGGTAGATAGATTCCATCTTGATGCAATCCAGTTCCTACAATGAACATGCTATAGCCAACATACACCTCAGGGTTCCATATGGCTAGGAGACCGAGTAATGGTGTAGTCAAACTATAACACCCTCAAGGTGAACTGCCGATGCATCTCAGGTCAAAGAACCAGACACACTACTGCAGCATCGAGTCAGTCATTGACGAGAAGGTAGACTCCCTAATGACTACTCGAGGTGGTCACGCTCAGTGCCCTCGTTCTCTAACGAGTACCTGTACTCTCGCTCCGGTGTCTCCACACCGTAGACTCAAGACTCATCTACTAAAGAGAAGCGATTGTACACCAACCTTCCGGATCAATCACCATCCTCGTGATGATCCTATGGTCGGGAGCAATTTATGAGTTAATAATGATTATTCATGTCTTAAATTTTCAACTCTTGAAAATATGAATTATCATTACCATTAACTCAAAGGATGTATCACAGACACTAAATACACATATGTGATAGAAAATAACCCATTTATTGATTTTAGTCAAAATTATAATTTTGCCCCTAGAAGTGTATTACAAGTGTCAGCCAATTCTGGCTTCTAGGGCACATATATCTAACACGTATACTTAATAAGTCATATTTGAGGGATATAGAAATTAATTATTTTGATTATAATTGAGATATCAATTAAATTTAATAATTGTTGCTATTGATCAGCAATGTTAGATGAGAATAATAGATTTTAAGCAACTAAAACTCTTTCCTCATTTTTGTGCTGCCCACTCCCTAGTTTTTCTCTAAATTTTCATGGCTTTTAGAGGATGATTTGTGTGACATTCTCAGGTGGTTCATGAAGAAAAAAAAGGAGGGGGCGCCTAAGAGTTGGGCACCCAAAATCTAGCCCTATTTGGATCCCTCTTGACTAGGTATTTGACGTAGTCATGGATTCCTCTATATCTCCATATATATAATGAATTTTGACCTAATTTTTTCATAAATTACACATCTGAGAGAGGCCATTAGGGGCATGAAAATTTTGAGAGATAAGCCTAGGATGTGGGATTTTGTGAAGACACCAATCAAGATGTCTTGGTGAGAGAAGAAAGAAGAAGAAAAGGGTCTTCTTCTAGGATTTTTCTTCAACTCCTATTCCTATTCTTTTGTGAGTGTTTGAGAGGTGTCTCAGCATCACGAATCATCTTTCTGAACTTTTGAAAGTTAGAAAGTTCAGAAGTTGAAGAAGAAAGATCTAAATTGACCATCAAAGAAGGATCAGAACAGTACTAGCATACTATGCTGATTTTTGGACATTGGACTTCAAATCTATAATTGAGGGCTCATGTCGACAACTCATAGAGGCCGGACGTATGTGTGGCTTGGAGCAACCATCTTAAGCTAGGATCAACAAGTTAAGAAACTCGAGATACAAAGGTAAGGGGGATCTGATCTTCCTACTTACATGTCCAGATCTGATCTAGAGTAGTCTACTATTGATATGATTAATATGTAGTTATTTTGATATTTTATTTTTTGATTTAATAAGATGCCTTAATCATATAGTAGGATCCTAGATCTAGTATTTTATATTATATTATTCATGATTTAATATGATTAATTCATCTCTTTCACTGCAATTTCAAAAAGTTTCAAAAGCTAATCCTAGAATCCTAGATCTGGTTCCATCAGTAGCAGTAGGCTGGTCCATGCTTCTCTAAGTGCTCTCCTCCTTTGGCTCATTCTGCTTCTCTAGATACTACCTATTCTTGACGGCCGACGGCCTATTTCTATATACTTTTAGTTTTATTATGGATATTTTGTACTTATAAAAAATACTTTCTATAATTATATTTTTTATATAACGAAATGATGAAATTTATTTGTGAATGAAATGATGAAATTTATTTATAGATGAAAAGATGAAATTTATTTATAAATTTTTTATTTAATTTTTATAATTTATAAAAATTAATATTAAAAATATAAATGATATTTTTTATAATTTAAAAAAAATAATTAATGATGGAATTATTTGTAATAGATATTTTTCATCATAAATAATTATTATCTATAAAGAAAATAATCCATGATAAATAATAAATTATTTATGATGGAAATAATCCATCATAAATAATTAGTTTTTTGTGATGGAAATAATCCATTGCAAATAATTGTTATTTATGATAGAAATATTTTCCATCATAGATAATTTATTATTTGCGATGAAATTTTTTCATCAGTAAAAATTTTATTTATGATGAAAATTTTTTTCATCATAAATAATTTTGTCGCATATAATTTAAGGAATAAAAAAATTATGATGAAAATTTTTCATCATAAAAAATAATTATTAGTGATGAAAATCTTTTTTTGTTGCTAATTATTATCTACGATCGCATTTTTTGCGATGAAGAATTAGTGATGAAATTTTTTTCGCTAATAAGTATTAGCGTCAAAAATTTATTATTTATAATAAAATATTTTCATCGTAAAAAATAGGTTTTGTTGTAGTGCCTTATAACTGCTCGAGATAGTCACACTCAGTGCCCTCATTCTCATTAAGTACCTATACTCTTGCTCTGGTGTCTCCACACCATAGACTCAAGACTCATCTATCCTATGATGAGTACCTATACATCGATCTTCTGGATCGATCACTAACCTCATGATGATCCTATGATCGAAAGAAGTTTATGAGTTAATTATAAAAATACATGTCTTAAAATTTTCTAGTCTTGAAAATATGCATTATCAAATCTATTAACTCAAAAGATGTATCATAGATACTTATACACAATGTGATAGAAAAAAATAATTCTTTATTAATTTTAAGTTAAAATTATAAAAATGCTCCTAATGTGTCTTAAAGTGTCAGCCAATCTGGCTTCTAGGGCACTCATCTAACAAATACCCAGTTGATCTCAAGCCAATTGTCTACAAATATAAGTCCCATCTTTTTAAGGTGGGCTATGATCTTCTGCTGGCTAAATAGCTTCATTAGTGGATTTGCTGCACTATCTGCGGTGTCGACTCTCTTGATCTCGATGTATCCCTTCTCGAGATAATCGTAGATGATATAATATCGATGCTTGATGTGCTTGAACTTCTGGTAAGACCTCGATTCCTTAGCTAGCGCTATGGTGCCGTTGTTATCGTAGTACAGAGGAACAACATCTAATGGCATCACTTTGAGTTCTATGGTAAACTTCATGAACCAGAATGCCTGCTTCATAACTTTCAATGTAGCGATATATTCGACTTCCATGATGGAGTCCACTATCATGGTCTGCTTGGAACTCTTCCAGCTAACAGCACCATCATTGCATACAAACAGACTACTAGATGTCAACTTTCGATCATCTATATCAGACATAAAGTCTGAGTCTATATACCCTTGAATCTGAAGTTCTTCATTACCAAAGATCAAAAACATATCCTTAGTCCTCAAGTACTTAAGGATATACTTCACAGAAGTCCAGTGCTCTTCACTTGGATTCAATTGATACTTGCTCGTGACACTCACAACATGTGCAATATCAGGTCTTGTACACAATATGGCATACATGAGACTCCTTATTGCTGAAGCATAAGAGATCTTGCTCATGCATTCAATCTCCTTAGGTGTGTTGGGGCATATCTTCTTGGAGAGATGAATGCTATGTCTGAAGAGCTCTAGTCCCATCTTGGATTTTTCTATACTGAATCTCTTCAGCACCTCCTCTATGTACATCTTCCATGATAGACACAGCATCCTATTTAGTCTATCTTTATAGATCTTAATTTTCAATGTAATGGATGCCTCTCCTAGGTCTTTCATAGCAAACTTTTTCGACAACCATATTTTGACTGATGTCAACATGAAAATATCATTTTCAATTAGGATGATGTCATCCATGTACAACATGAGGAAGACAATAATGCTCCTACTGACCTTTTTGAAGACACAGGACTCCTCATCATTTTTGGTAAAATCAAATGATTTGATCACATCATTAAAATGAGCATTTCAGCTCTAAGATGCTTGCTTAAGTCCATATATAAACCTTTGCAGCTTGCAAACCCTATGATCACTATCACTAGATGTGAAATTGAGTGACTGTTCCATATAGATATTTTTCTCAAGATATCCATTTAAGAATGATATTTTCATGTCCATCTGTCATATTTCATAATTGAAATAGGCTGCAACAGCAAGTAATGTATGGATGGATTTAAGCATGGCTACCAGCAAAAAGGTATCCTGATAGTCAATGCCTTTGCATTGACTATACCTTTCACTACTAACCTAGGCTTGAATATTTCTACATTCTTATCTATACCTATCTTTCTCTTGAAGATCCATTTACACCCAATAAGTATAATACCTTCAGGTGGATCTATCAAGGTCTAGACTTGGTTCAAGTGCATTGAGTCAATCTCTGACTTCATTGCCTCTAACAATTTTTCGAAGTCCATATTTGATATCATCTCGTTATAGATTTTGAGATCATCACCATGAATCCTATTTTCTATGAGGAATATTTTTTCTACATCCTCTAAAATGGTACTTAAGTACCTTTCAGGAGGATGGAAAACCCTACTTGACCTATGAGGTGGAGGAGGTTGTGTTTGGATTGGCAGAGACTAACTGGGTTCCATAGGTTCATTAGCTCATTGCTCTTTGGAGACCTCCTCGAGCCCAATCTATCTTTTGATGCCACCATCTTGAATAAACTATTTTTCAAGAAAAATAGCATGTTGACTCACAATCATATTATGGTCTTTCAAAAGATAGAAATAATATCCTAACAATTCTTTAGGATATCCAACAAACTAAGCTCTAAATGATTTAGACTTTAATTTGTCCGCCTACTATCTTTTGACATGGATCAGATAACTCTAAATTTTGAGATGACTCAAACTTCGCTTCTTACCATGCCATATCTCATACAATATGGTAGGAACAATTTTAGAGGAAATCCTATTCAGTAAATAAATCACTGTCAATAAACTATCTCCAAAAGAAATCAGGGAGGTCCTTGTAGCTCATCATGGATCAGACTATATCTTATAGGGATCAGTTTCTCCATTCTGAAATCCTATTAAGTTGAACCATTCCAGATGGAGTCCATTGTGAGAGTATGCCATTTTCTTTAAGATAGTCTAGAAACTTTTGACTAAGATATTCACCTCCTCGATCTGATTGAAAAATCTTAATGGACTTTTTTATTTGCTTTTCTACTTCGTGTCTGAATTTTTTGAACTTTTTAAAGATTTCAGACTTATGTCACATCAAGTACAAATATCCATACTGAGATAGATAATTAATAAAGATGATGAAGTAGAAAAGGTTGTCTCTAGCTAGCACATCAATTGGGCTGCACACATCTGTATATACTAGGGCAAGTAGGTCTTTGGCTCCTTTTCCATATCCTACAAAAGGGAGCTTGGTCATTTTGCATTGAAGACATGATTCACAAATCAGATATGACTCGAAAGTCAATAGATCCATTAGTCCAGATTTTTTCAATTTGTTAATCCTTTCTTCTGCTATATAACCTAGCCTAAGGTGCCATAGATATCTTTTGTTTAGACTATCCCTAAGTCATTTGGATGCTGTGGCATTCACATTTTTCTTGATGTTAAAAATAAAAACATCTATATGTAACTGATAAAGACTGTTAATTAAGAAACCACTTGTAATTTTATTTCTTTCAAAAAGAATAGTATAGTGGTATTTAAGAAAGCTAATTACATAATCTTCTTATGCTAAACAAGAAATAAAAATCAAATTTCTGCTTGCTGCAAGCACATAATAATAGTTTCTAAACACTAAAACTAAACCAGACGGTAATCGAAGAGGATAGGTTCCCATGGCCACAACAACAACTCTTGCTCCATTTTTTATGTGTAGGATCATCTCACCATCCCTCAGCCTCCTGCTCTCCTCATGATCCTGCATGGAAGTGCACAAGTAAGCACTAGAACTAGAGTCAAGCATCCAACTAGATTTAGAAGAAACCATAAGGTTAGATTCAATGATGAGCATACATCCAAAAGGACCTGTCTCCTTCTTATTCTTCAGGCTGACCATGTATAAAGGGCAGTTCTGCTTCCAATGGCTGTCAGTGTTGCAATGAAAAAAAAAAAATTTTGTCAATGGTCTTCTTCTTTGGTTCTCCCTTCTTCTTCCAACTTTCTACCTTCTGTTTCTTTGCAGACTTCTTCTTCTTTCTAAATGACTTTCTTTTGAAGGAAGTCCACTCCATAATAAGAATTAGGCCCTTTAAACCTTTTATAGAAAGCTCAGTAGTAACCAGCATGTTCATAAGTTCAATCAAGGTACATTGTAGTTTATGCATATGAAAGTTCATGATGAACTGCCATATGCATCAGTCAAGGATTGCAGGATCACATCAATCTATAAGTCCTAGTCTAACATGAAATCGGGCTTCTCATGCTCCTCTAGATCTTTAATCATTGTCAAACAATAATCTTGGACCGACTGCCCATCACACATCTGAGCCTTAAAATGTCTCCGAAAGACTTGATATTGGGCTGCGCAACTCTGCTCACCAAATAATTCTCACAGATATGCCAACATTTGGTGAGTAGTCTTGATGTCTTCATGTTGGCAATATAGCTCATCAGACATCGAGCCCAATATGTAGTATCTTGCTTTATTATCATCATCCATCCACTTCTCTAGAGATGCTCTTTGTTCTATGGTTAGATGGGCTAGTAAGATGGGAGATCTATTGGAATAATTAGTACTACTCTGATACCAATTATTATACCTATGGCCACTCAGAACCACAATCATAGATCCGATCTCTTGCATAAACTTAGATGTTAATCCAGAAATATTAAGAAGAGCAAAAGTTGATGGCGGCACCTAGGGCTTGGCGTTGGAACTAGAGAGAAAAGAGAGAAGAGAATTAAGGGAAAAAGCTTCGTATTGATTCCACTTATTATAAAGGTTACAATACTTGGGTTTATATACCCTAGAATTTCTGCTATACTATATGAATCCTAATAAATCCAAACTTCACTAGACTAATACAATACATGAAAGCACTCATCAAGCCCATGTACACCTATATCTCCCATGCTCTCATCCCCTGGATCTAAACCCAACCCATATATGAGTTAGCCACCTTAAGACCTTATTGGACCAAACCTTAAGACCCCTAGAATTAATCTCAATCCATGATCAAATAAAAAATCCATCCTATTTTGTACACTATCGTTGAGCCGACCCTATCAGTAGCCGAGCTGGCTTGACTGCATCTTGTCCGAACTCTATCTTCTATCTGTCTAAGATAGTCGACTCGACTGTGCCCCTAGCTAGATTGATCTCAGCCCAAGCCAGCTCAACTACATATCTGAGGCAGCTCACCTATATGTCAGCCCCTTATCTTAGCTAATTCATCTCCTAACTTTGGTCCTTTACTCCACCTTATGTCTCAGATCTCTGGAGCATGTACCAGGCTCCTCAAGATCCTCACACCTAAACCTCGAGCCCGTGTAGGGCTACACGCCACCTTCATCCTAGGACAACTTCTATCCTAGCCCTAGAACCATACCTATCTTAGACTCCCTGGAGCCAACACCCTGGCTCCTTTCGTTGCCTCGCAAGCTTGGGAGCACCATTAATTCTTATTGAATTCTGGTCCAATACATAGGTCAGCTTCTCAGAACCCAAAATAGTTTTGAAGTTCTTCAGCCAATCTTTATAGTTTGGTCCAATCAGTCTATGGATGTCCAGGATTCGGGCTAGTAGATTTGATGCAGACATTTTCTTATAGAGAGTCAAAGTTTCTATTTAGACTTTGTAATTAGACATAATTAATTTATTTAAGAGTTTCATTTTTAAACAAATTAGACTTCCACTATTTTCTTGGAACCCTACACTCCTTTGGCAGAGATGCAAAAATTTTCATGATCATAAATTTCTACTAGGTGTGGTCCCACCAATTGGCTCACCATCTTACCTAACAGTTATTGATGATGGATCAATCGATAAGTGGACAACTCTTGTCTAATGATTCTCTAATCATGATGCATCCACATTTGGTCTCTAATTTATGAAGCTCACCATACCCAAAATATTGCTCCAATCTTTAGCTAAGTCTGACCCATCATTTGCATGAATTGGATTTCTGATTGGATCCCTCATCATATCCAAAATATTTAGTCTAACACATCCTCCAACCCATAGCATTCAATGTCTAATAGATGTGATTGCATTTTTTTGGTGCAATTGAACCACTATAACCAGCCGAGAATTATCAACCTCGGCAAGGGCTTGCACATCTACAATGGTGGAAGATCTATGACTTAATATTTTTTTAAAAAGATTTGATTTAGGTCTCTTAGACTTGACTTGACTTGGTTATAATAATTATGACTAACCTAGTGGTGTAGGTTAGCTCGAATCATTAGTCATCTCAAATCAGAACTGGGTCGATCCAAATGGCTAGGTAAGTGAGACCAGTGGAAGGGATATGCCATTAACTCGATGAAAATGCATTCAGATTGAGTAGCTCTGAATTAAAAATCAGTCGATCCTATCTACCAAACTTACCTTAGACACCAAATTATCGAACCAAAATTAATAGGATTAGCCTATAATTCATGCTCGAACTACGGAGCCAAATTAGATCTTAACTTGATCGGCTACATGTAATTGTGACTCGATCTTGACCCAAACTTAATCCTATAACCAACTCTTGATTCGGTTTGATCAACCGCTAGACCTAACTGAGATACCTATATCCGAACCCATGTTTTATGAAAATGTCTTAGATCTAAAAATTCATAATTTTTAGACCTAATTGATTTTATATTTTTAATTCTTAATTAAGTTAGGATTCATAAGCAAAACATACATAAAAAATCTTAGGATTTTAGAATCTAGGATTTTGCAGAAAAGTAAATTTTGATTTTTGATTAAGGATAAACGTGCAACACCCCTACACACTATAAGAACATCCCATCGAATGAAAAGACAGGGTCTTTAAACCCTACTTATTCTTATGATCAGATGGCCAAGGAGAATGTCTTAATTAGAAATAACAATTATACTATAAAAACTATTAGATCTATAACATATATCGCATATATAATTAAAGATCTAATTATGCATGCTTTGTATACATCTCATGTATCAAAACTAAAATTAACCATTCATATTTTAGATCTAATTATATCTAATATAACATCTAAAAATAATTTTTAAATTAACCATGTCAAAAATAAAATTTATTCTAGATAATCTATTGCATAAAACAATAAAAGCTAGTCTAGACATACATCTCATAGATCATATATATGAATTTTAATTTTAATCTACTAATTTTAGATCTGATCACATCTCATGTGACATCTGAAATCACATATATCAGATCATAAATAAATTAAAAATTAGATCTAAAGCAGATCTTAAGAACTGCAAATGCAGCTCTGATACTAGTTGTAGGAAAAACTAGGTTTTTTGACCATAGGATCGATCTGATCTAATTAGATCCGTAGCAAAATTTTTTTAAAAAAAATTTATAAATCTAATCAAACCTAAAAGTTTTCAGATCTAATCTGTATGATCTAATATTAAAATAAAAATTAAAATAAATCAGTAATAACCTTTGTTATCTATTTAGGATAAACTATTATCCTAACGATGATCTAGATGCACTGAAAGCTCTGGATCTAGCTGCGCACGTGCCTGACCTCTATCGAAGTTAAATCAGACTGATTCTAGGTGTCTTCTCCTACTAGATCTGATCTCTAAAGATCAAATTTGGAGTCTTCTTGTAGATCCTCCAAAATAAATGTTGAAGGCTACACGTTCGTCTCACGAACACCATCATCTCTTACTTAACCTTTGCACCTACAGGACTTGATTCTTCTTTTGCTATTCTTGCCCAACAACTTGGGCATGGAGAAGAGGGACAGGATCAGATGAGGGAGGCATGGAGATGGTGGGAGAGGCATGGCTTCACCATATTCAAATTATGATGCATAATAGCTTGTGCAGGGTTTCTTTTATAGACCAACTCAAGAGTCCCTTCGCATGGTACTTTCATCAAGTCAAAGATGACATGCAAAAGGACTCTCCATCTGATCTCCATGCCACATCCTTGTATTCTTTTAATTTTTTCACACAAAATTTAGAGAAAAAATGACATCAAATATTGGATAAGAAAGAGGGTGGTGCAAGCAACTAATCTCCAAGGTTTTTGATCTCATCAAGCACCTTTGACCTGGTCAATACCATTTTGAATGGGCTTCTTTCCTTATCCATATTGGGTGCACACCTAGGGGGATGTGCACCCTCTCCTCTCTCATGAAAGTAGTTTGGGGGTGTGTGTCCTTAGAAAATCTCTAGGGGTGCACACTCCCTCTCCCTTCTTTCCTGCATCTAGGTCAATCTTTGATCTTTATCCTAAAAATTTTAGAAATTAGCAGGTCTTGTCCTGTTCCTATTCAATGGATTAGGACAAGCCTAGATCAGGTTAGGATAATATTTTTTTTGATCTGAACTAGCTCCAGTCAGATCAGGATAGGGTTCTCAGGTGAGCCAAATCAAATTTGACTCAGTTAAGATGAATCAAAATGACTACAGAAAGAGAATATTAGGCTCAATCGTGTACTAACATGATTTTTTTGGACCTAATTGGATCTAATTCAAATCAATCAAATTGGATTAGCTCAATTGATAACATCTAGATCCAAACTCTTGTTTGTGTGATCCAGTTAGGTTTAGTTCTATATGGTAATGAGGCATGTCGTGATCTCTATTAACGACATCATCAAAACATCTTTTGATGGACCAAAACTCTTCTGGTTCATCCAATTAGAATGATTAATCATCAAGATCATTCTAATTACTTCCAAAATCTATGAGTGATACCTAGTAGTATATGGTGGTAATTTATTAGAATCTAATGCGAACCTCTTAATGCAGCTACTTATGTGATTGGATTCCTCTATCATGAGCTCCGATAGGATTAGGGTTAAGGTGAACTCATCAAATCCAACACTCCATTATATGATTGAATCATTCAATTCGAGACTAATGTGAAATCCTAATGGCAAACTTTTTTCTATTATATCACACTACCATGGCTTTAGGCTTAAAAACTCGATCTCATGATTATCATAGGACTTCTTTTCCTCTATTGAGGTTAATAGATCCCATCTTGGTGTGATCTAGTTCCTACAGTGAACATGCTATAGCCAACATATACCTCAAAATTTTGAATGACTAAGAGATCGAGTAATGGTCTAGTCAAACTATAACACACTCAAGGCAAACTGCCAATGCACCTCAGGTCTAAGAATCAGACACAACTGCAGCATTGAGTTTATACTACTATAGAATGGAGCTACGGCAGCACATACTATTATAGTGGTTTTCACATACTATTGCAGCAGTTTTGAAAACTGTTGTAATAGACTCTATGATAGTGGTTACGAATAACCGCTGCCATAGGTCTAACATATAGCAGCAATTATTGTCAACCACTATTATAGGTCGACCAATAGCAGTAGTTACATAAAATCGCTATAATAGATTGACCTATGACAGCAATTTACAATAACTGCTGCCTTAGGTCAGATCTGTGACAGTGGTTAATGAACCACTGTCATAGATCCTACTACAGATCAGACCTATGGTGGTGGTTTGCCATAATCATTGTAATAGACTGAACCTATGGCAGTGGTTAGCTATAACCGCTGCTATAGGTTTGACCTATGGTAACAATTTTTTATAACCCCTACCATAGGTGCAATCTATTATAGCAATTTCTTATAATCATTGCTATATCTTTTTTTTATATTTTTTTAAATATTATATAATTCTAAAATTTAATGCATATCTTCATCGTTCATTATTTTAATAATTATGATTAGAGTATCATCACAAAAGGTTGCCTCAATCTGATAGCTCTAGCTTCATTGATAAGTAAATACTACAAGAAATATACTCTTTTATGATGAAAAAAAAATTATTATAAATAAAATTATTAATGATAAAATAAAATTTCATCACTAATAAAAATTATTTATGTTGAAAAATTTTTTTTCATCATAAATAATCAATTATTTACGATGGAAAATAAATTTTCATTGCAAATAATTATTATTTACAACAAAAAAATCTCATCACTAATAAACTATCATTAATTAATCATTTTGAAAAATTAAAAAGATTGATTATTAGTGATGAAATTTTTTTATCATAAATAATTAATTATTTATGATGAAAAAAGAAATTTTATTATAAATAATAGATTATTTGCTATGAAAAACTTCCATCACTAATAATCTATTATTTACAATGAAAAACTTCCATCGCTAATAAACTATTATTAATTAATTATTTTAAAAAATTAAAAAGATTATTTATTTTTTGATAAATAATCTTTGCTACTATTTTAATTATTTGTATGGTGGTGATTATAAAATCTAAACTTTACATATATAAATAATCCATGTTAAGTATATTTTAAAAAAGCGTAAGTATAACTACTTAAGAACTTTAAGAACGTACATCAAGAGATGTATAGTTTTAGTTAGTTTATATACACGTGATTTATTTTTTATGATCACCACCATAGAAATGATTAAACTATCAGCAAAGATCATTTATCTAAAAAAATCATCTAATAAACACACGCCAATTGACATTTTAATCACTTATTTTTCATTTAATAGTCCAAATCATCCCGTGCTAAATTGACAATGATAATTTTATTCGATTGAAGTATAATTTTTCTAGTATGCTACAAATATCATAGAGATCATCATTGCATATTTTTGAACTAATCAATGATTTCTATCTATCAAATCATCATGCGGTCATTCATGTTCGTCAAAATTAAATTTTGTCGATCTGCATAGCTAGGGCTACCGGATCGAGATGATATTTTGTGATGGTGCTTGCACGATAATTATTTAAACAATGAATGGTGAAGATGAACTTTAAAATTTAAAATCATGTAACATTCAAGAAAACATAAAAATTTTAATTTTAAAAAATACTAATTCATCAAAAGTTAGAAAAAAATATTAATTGGCTTGCAGGCTAGATAATAGTGGATGCGCTCACACCCCTCAACCCCATCGCATTAGCCATGCACGACACATTTTTGTTCCTTTTTTATCTTTAAAATAGTCCATTTTTTTTTTTTAATTTAAAATTTTGGTTGAAGTATTTGTGTTGGATTATTAGCGATGGAAGTTTTTCATTGAAAATAATCTTTTTTTTATGATGAAAAAAATTTTTCATCATAAATAACTAGGATTTGCGATGGAAATATTTTGTTGCAAATAATCAAACTTTTTTTATCATTTACTCTTAGCAGATTAATAGCAATGAAATTTTTTTAATGGAAAATTTAGTCATAAATAATTAATTATTAGCGATGAAAAATTATTTTCATATTAAATAACTTATTTTAATATTTTTTGGAAAGAAAAAAAAATTTAGAAAAATATTTGGTGGGAATTATTAGCAACAAAATTATTTATGATGAAATTTTTCATCATAAATTATTAATATTAGCGATGAAAATATTTTTTCCATCGCTAATAATTATTTTAGCAATGAAAATTTTGTCGTAAATACTTTCATCACTAACATCCTTTAAATGTCCCTCCCACTCCCGCAAAACCCACTCTCTCTCAGTCGAAACCCTCGCCTCTCCTCTCTCTCTCCCACTCGTCCTCTCTCTCCCCCTCCTCCTGGGCTTCCACCAACCAGCAACAACATTTTTCACTACCACTACCATTGCTACCATTGTTGTCGCTGCCATTGCTAATGCCATTACCGCTGCCACTGTACTTGAATCGATCAAAGGTAACATAATTCAATCTCGATAGGCCATGGGTTAAATTTTGTTTTAATTTATTCTTTTGATCTAGGGATCATGTGTGTTGCCGTGCGGTGCCGGTGGTGGGCAGTGGGGCGTAGAGGGTGGGTGCTAACTGTAGGCCATGCATGATGGTTGACGAGCCTGGTGGAGGCCTCTAGCGGTGGGAGGCGAAGAGCCAGCACCACAAGGGCTGGGGGGCACCTTGGGTGGGATGCCGAGGGACGGTGGTGACGGGATGGATGGTATGAGGCAAAAGGGGGTGCATGGGGCATGGAGCGGCATCGGTGATGGGTCGGATGGGGGGCCGTAGGTGGTGGGTAGCGAAGGGGCACTGCAAGGGGTGGGGGGCTAGATGGGCACCACAAGGGGTTGGGGACCACGACGGGTACATGAGTGATGCAGGGGCTAGGGGGCCAGGGGGCCGTGATGGGTGGAGGGTGGAGGGGGTGAATTGGGTATGGAGGGACGGTGGTGATCGGTCTGGTGGGGGGCCACGGGTGGTGGACGGTGGAGGGAGCCCGGGGGTGGGGGGCCATAACGAGTACGTAGGTGGCGCAAGGGTTGGGGGGCCATGAGGGGGCCGCGATGGGTGAGGTGCGGATGGGGGTGCATGAGGCATGGAGGGGTGGCGGTGATGGCTCGGGTGGGGAGCTGTAGGTGGTGGGCGACAAAGGGGAGCAGGGGGTGGGGGCCATACATAAGGGATTTAGTCCTTAGTAATTTTTTAAATTTAATAAATAATAAAAAATAATAATAAGCATAATAATAATAAATAATTATTATAATAGTAATAATAATTGTAAAAATGGTAATTATTATATTAATAATAGTAATATTAATAATAATAAAATAAAAAATAGTAATAATAATAATAATAGTAGTAGTAGTAGTAATAATAGTAAAAGTAAAAATAATAGTAATAGTAATAATAATAATAATAGTAATAGTAATAACAAAAATAATAATAATAACAATAATAATAAAAGTAGTAGTAATAATAATAATAATAATAACAAAAGTAAATAATAATAATAACAATAATAATAATAGTTGTAGTAGTACTAAAAGTAATAATAATAATAATAGCAAAAGTAGTAGTAGTAATAATAATAATAAAATAATAATAATAAATAATAATAGTAATAGTAATAATATTAATAGTAAAAGTAATAATAATAGTAATAATAATAGTAATAATAATTAAAAATTAGATATTTTTAAAAGTAGTAATTAAAATAGTTAGATTTTTAATTATATTTTTAGACTTTTACTGGTTATAGTTTAATCTTTTTATTTGTTTAGTTCCTATATTTCATTAAGACTATGATTTAATATTTTAATTTGTATTAACCAAAGATTTTAATTTCTAATGCATATGAACTATTCGGTTTGGGATCCGGATTAAGTTTCAATCAAGGATATGAGTCGGGATCCTATTTGGGATTTGTGTCATGATCCAGATCAAATCTCGATCTAGGATCCAGATTGAGTTTCGATCAGACATATGAGTCAGGATCTTGCCCGAGATTTGGATCTCGATCTGGGATCCTATTTGGGATCCAGTCTAGGATCTTGTTGATTACTACATTCATTTATATGTCAAGTTAATTATATGCATAGTTTAAGCATTATAGGTATGGCGCCAGGAGGGATACGATGATGTTTGGCTTTCCAACCTACCTCTGAGCCTTTCCCCATTTCCACTACTGCACCATTGGAGTTGCCTGAGGGCCCTGTACAGGTGGATCTGACTAAGATGGGTTTGAGTGATCAGGCAGGCTTGAGTAATATTTTAATATTTTTTACATAATGAAATTTAATTTTAATTTATCTATTAGGTTTATTATACTAATAATTTATTCATTACTTTTTCAGATCATTCTCTTTCGATGGTGAGGTGAGGGTGAGGTTCATAGAAGAACCTCACTCTTAAGCATTGAAGACGCGAGCATAAGGGACAGCGTCTCCACATCAAGATTCCGCCAGGCTATACCAGGCCTATTAGGGGATGGTGCAAGTCATGGTAGACTGAGCTGGGCATCATTTGTTGTAGCTATGCCCCGACGATGCTCTTCGATTGGCGTCAGGTTACATGGATTCAGAGGAAGATCTTCTATAATCACTTATAAGTATAATAATATTTATTTAAATATTTAATTAGTACTATATTCTTATAATATTTATTATTCGTAGGCTATTTTTGACATTATTGATTTTGAGCATGATCGTGTGTGGCATGCTATAAATGATCATTTATTCTCGTGTTTTAAGGAGTACTGGCATCACATTCATCGCCACTGGTATGCTGTAGTGCACGACTAGAGGATGGAGGCAGCGTGATGAAGGAAAAAATCAGTTTCCTGGGTCAGGTTCGCTCAGATCTAATTTGACCAAGAAGAAAATTTCAAAAATTTTTTTTTTTAGATCTAAATCAAATTTGATACTTTTTAGATCTAATTTGATAGATCTAATAAAAGAAATTAAAATAAATTAAATTAAATCAGATTTAATTTATATCTTATTCTTGGATAATCTAATTATCCTATGATGATCCTGCTGATTATCTGAGGTTCTGGATGCAGCCACGTAATCGCCAGGCCTCTACCAGTATCCACTCGAGTAGGATCTGGATATCTCCTCCTTCTTGATCTATCCTCCAAAGATCAGATCTAGATCTGATCTTGAAGGTCTTCGAAATAACTTTTGAATATTTGATGTCATCTCTTGCAATAGTGCTACCTTCTTCCTTTCTTGTCGCCTTTCTCTTGCATGGATCGCACCAAACTTGAGCTCAAAGCCTCTTGGGCATAGAGAGGAGGGAGAGGATCTGAGGAAGGTATGGAGGAGAAAGGGAGAGAGCAATGTGGCATGGAAAAAGGGAGAACTCACTTAAAGCTAGGCATAGATAGGGTTTATATAGACCCTTCTGCGCCATGCAGTGCCACATCATTCCGACCAATCACGTCTCTTCATGCAATCAGATCTAAATCTGATTGGTGGGATGGCATCACCTAATCCAATCAGATGAGAGCCCCTCTCCAACATCCTTAGGTGGTGCCAAGACTGGTCAAAGCAGAGTCCTTTGGCGCCACCTAGTTTGATTCCAAGAAGCAACCTGGAGTCCCATCTGTATGGGACTCCAAGCATCCCTATCCTTGGGCGCACGCCTCCCTAGGGATGCACCCCCTCCTTTTCTCTTTCTAACAAGTGGACAAGTCCTTATCTGCTCTACTATGGGTGCGTGAAATATGGGCAGATGTCTAAGTGTCAAAAGTCAACGTTTGACCAAAGTCAAAAGATAAGAATTAGCAGGTGATGGAAAATGGCTGGTGTTGTCTCAAATTTATCACACAAATAAAGACAACCCTTTTCTAATCTGGACAAGCTCCAGTCAGACCAAGTAAAGGTATCTGAGTGAGCATAAACATATTTGGCTCAGTCGAAATAACTTTTAATGATTGTAGAAGGAGAACATTAGGCTCAATCATGTGCTAGCACGATTTTCTTGAACCTAATTGAATCTAATTCAAATCAATTGAACTGGATTAGTCCAATTGATGATATCCAAATCCAAACCCTTATTTGTCATGATCTCTATCATCGACATCATCGAAACATCTTTCGATGGATCAAAATTTTTTTGATTTAGACAACTAGAATGATCGATCATCCAAATTATTCTAATTGCTCCTAAAATCCACCAGTGATATCTAACAGTATATGGTGGCAACCCATCAAAACTGAAAATGAACCTCTTTGTCCAGTTACATGTGTGATTAAGTTCTTCTATCTTGAGCTCCGATCAGATTAGGGTTAAGGTGAACTCGTCAAACCCAAATTTCTGTCATATGATTTAATCATTTGATTCAAGTCCGATGTGAAAACCTTAATAGAAACTCTTTCTATTATTTCACTCTACCATGGTCATGGGCTTATGGACTTGATTCTCATGATCATCATAGAGCTGCTCCTCATCTACCGAGGTAGATAGATTCCCTCTTGATGCAATATAATTTCTACAATGAACATGCTATAGCCAACATACACCTCAGGATTGCAAATGGCTAGGACATCGAGTCATGGTGTAGTCAAACTATAACACCCTTAAGGTGAACTGCCAATGCACCTTAGGTTGAAGAACCAAATACACCACTGTAGCTTCGAGTCAGTCATCGATGAGAAGGTTGACTTTCTTATAACTGCTCCAGGTGGTCACGCTCAGTGCTCTCATTTTCTAACGAGTATCTGTACTCTCACTCCAATGTCTCTACACCATAGACTCAAGACTCATCTGCTATAAAGAAATGATTGTACACCAACCTTTCGTATCAATCACCATCCTCATGATGATCCTACGGTCGAGAGCATTTTATGAGTTAATAACGAAAATTAATGTCTTAAATTTTCAACTCTTGAAAATAAGAATTATCATTACCATTAACTCAAGCGATGTATCATAGACACTAAATACACATTATGATAGAAAATAATCTATTTTATTATTTATAATTAAAATTATAATTTTGCCCTTAGAAGTGTACAATAAGTATCAGCCAATTCTGGCTTCTAGGACACATATATCTAACAAACTCCCACTTGATCTAAAGCCAATTGGCTATAAATCTAAGTCCCATCTTCTTAAGGTCGGCTTTGATCTTCTACTGGCCCAACGACTTTATGAGTGGGTCCACCGCATTGTCTATGGAGTCGACTCTCTTGACCTTGATGTGACCCTTCTCGAGGTAATTGCGAATAAGGTGGTATCACCGCTTGACGTGCTTAGATTTTTGGTGAGACCATAGCTCCTTAGCAAGGGCTATGGCACCATTGTTATCGCAGTATAGAGGAATCGCATCTGATGGTATCACTCCGATTTCTACGGCAAACTTTTTGTACTAGAATGCCTCCTTTGTAGCTTCTGACACAGCGATGTATTCTGCTTCCATGGTGGAATCTGCTATCACTGTCTGCTTGAAACTCTTTCAATTGACAGCACCACCATTACACACAAATAGACTTTCGATGTCGACTTTCGATCATCTACATCAGACATAAAATTCAAGTCTATATACCCCTGGACTTGAAGTTCTCCATTACCAAAAACCAACAATATATCCTTAGTTCCTCTCAAGTACTTAAGGATAAATTTCATAAAAGTCTAGTATTCTTCACTTGGATTCAATTGATATCTGCTCGTGACACTCACAGTATGGGCTATATCAGATCGCGTACATAACATGGCATACATGAGGCTCCTTATTACTGAAGCATAAGGGATCTTGCTCATGCATTCTATCTCCTCAGGTGTGCTAGGGCACATTTTCTTAGAAAGATGAATGACATGTCTGAAGGGTACCAAATCCCTCTTAGAGTTTTCATGCTAAACCTCTTTAGCACTTCCTCTATGTACATCTTTTGTGAATGTCCTAGCATCCTATTTGGTCTATCTCTATAGATCTTAATTCCTAGAATATAGAATGCTTCTCCTAGGTCTTTCATAGAGAATTCTTTGGATAACCATATTTTAACTATGGTCAACATAGGAATATCATTTCCAATAAGGAAGATATCATCCACGTATAATACGAGGAAGACAACAGCACTCCCATAGACCTTTTTGAAGACACATAGTTCCTTCTCATTTTTTATGAAATCAAATAATTTGATCACATCATTAAAATAAGTATTCCAACTTCGAGATGCTTACTTAAGTCTATATATAGACCTTTGCAGTTTGCATACCTTATGATCAGCATCACTAGATGTGAAACCTAGCGGTTGTTCCATATAGATATCTTCCTCAAGGTATCCATTTAAGAATGCTGCTTTCACGTCTATTTGCTATATTTCATAATTGAAATAGACTGCAATAGCAAGCAATGTGCGGATGGATTTTAGCATAGCTACTGACGAAAAGATATCCTGATAGTCAATGCCTTCACATTGACTATACCCTTTTGTAACTAATCTAGCTTTGAATGTCTCCACATTTTCATCTGCACCAATCTTTCTCTTGTAGATCCATTTACACCCAATAGGTACTATACTTTCGGTGGATCTACCAAAGTCCAGACTTGGTTTCAGTGCATCGAGTCAATTTCTGACTTCACTACCTCTAACCATTTCTTAGAGTTGATATATGATATCGTCTCATTATAGAATTTGGGATCATCACCATGAACCCCATTATCTACAAGGAACATTTCTTCTACTTTCTCTGAAATAATACCTAAGTACCTCTTAGGGGGACAAAAAATTTTTTTCAATCTACGAGGTGGAGGAGGTAGTGATTGTATTGGCTCAACCTGATTTGGTTCCATTTGGTCCTTAGCTTATTGCTCTTGTGAGACTTTCTCCTCAAGCTTGATCTGCTTTACAATGTCACTATCTTGAATAAACTATTTTTCAAGAAAGATGGCATGTCGACTTATAATCACATTATGATCTTCTAAAATATAGAAATAATATCCTAATGACTCTTTAGGATGTCCTATAAATCAAGCTCTGAAAACCTAAAGTCTAACTTGTCCGTTTGTTATCTTTTGATATTAGTCGGACAACCCTAAATTTTGAGATGACTCAAACTTAATTTCTTACCATGCCATATCTCATACGGTGTGGTAAGAATGGTTTTAATAGGAACCCTATTCAGTATGTATATTACAGTTAACAAACTATGTCTCCAAAAAAAATTAGGAAGGTCTGTGAAGCTCATCATGGATCGGACCATATCTAATAGAGTCCCATTCCTCCATTCTGAAACCTCGTTGGGTTGAGGTGTTTCAGGTGGAGTCCATTAAGAGACTATGCCATTTTTCTTGAGATAGTCCAGAAATTCTTGACTAAGGTATTCACCTCCTCGATCTGATCGAAGAATCTTAATGGATTTTCTAGTTTGCTTTTCTACTTTATGTCTGAATTTCTTGAACTTTTCAAAAGCTTCAGACTTATGTCTCATAAAATACACATACCCATACCTAGATAAATCATCGATAAAGGTTATGAAGTAGACAAAACTACCTCTAGTCGATACATCAAATGGGCCGCACACATCAGTATGTACTAGGACAAGAAGATCCATGGCCCTTTCCCTATGTCCTATAAAAGGGAGCTTAGTCATTTTGCCACGAAGACAAGATTCACAAATTGGATATGACTCGAAAGTCAACGGACTCAATAGCTCAATTTTTTCCAATTTGTTAATCCTATCTTCTGCTATATGACCTAGTCTTAGGTGCCATAGATACCTATCATTTGGACTATCCCTAGGTCGTTTCATGGCATTCACATTTTGCTCAATATTAAAAATAGATACATCAATATGTAACTGATAAAGACCGTTAATAAGAAAATCACTTGTAATTTTATTTTTTTTATAAAGAATGTTACAATGGTCCTTAAGAAAACTAATTACATAGCCTTCTAGTGCTAGGCATGAAACAGAAATCAAATTTCTGCTTGCTGCAGGCACATAATAATAATCTTTTAATACTAAGTCTAAATCAGATGGTAGTCAAAGAGGGTATGTTTTCATAGTCACAGCAGTAACTCTTGCTTCATTTTCGACATGTAAGATCATCTCACCATCTCTCAGCCTCCTGCTATTCTCAAGACCCTGCATGGAAGTGCACAAATGAGCACTAGAACCAGAGTCAAGCACCCAACTGGATGCAGAAGAAATCGTAAGGTTAGACTCAATAATGAGCATACCTTCAGAAGAATTTGCCTCCTTATTCTTCAGGGTGGCCAGGTATGTAGGGCAATTCGGCTTTTAGTGGCCGTCAGTGTTGCAATGAAAATATTTTTCTTTATCAGCGGCCTTCTTCTTCAGCTCTATCTTTTTCTTCTTTCCTCCTTCCATCTTTTGTCTTTTCATAGACTTCTTCTTCTTTTCAAAAGATTTTCTCTTGGAAGAAGTCCATTTCATAGTAAGCACTGAGCCTTTAGAACCTTTCATAGAAAGCTCAGCAGTAACCAGCATGTTCATAAGCTCGACTAGAGAATTTTGAAGTTTATGCATATGGTAGTTCATGATGAACTGCCCATATGCATCAGTCAAAGATTGCAGAATTATATCATTCTGCAGATCCAAGTCCAACTTCACTCCGAGCTTCTTAAGCTTTTCTAAGTTCTTGATCGTCATCAGACAATGATCTTGGACTGACTGCCCATCATGCATTTTAGTCTTGAATAGTTGTTTAGTGACTTAATACTTGGCTGCATGACTCTATTCACCAAACATCTCTTATAGGTGAGCCAATATTTGGTGGGCAGTCTTGATATCTTCATGTTGGTGGTATAAAGCTAGAGAGCACATCAGAAGAAAAAAGATCGCAAGAGCCAACTATAAATAAGAAATCATCAACTAAAATTCGTCAGTCACCAAAATAAACCCAGCAGATGGATGGGTTTCTTCCGGTAACGATTTGTCATCAAATGTGAAGCCCTACATGCGCCACTACCATTCCCAGAGAGACAAATACAACATCTAGATAAGAAATTTTTAACTTTTTTCAAAATTTTAAAAGAATTATATATAATTATTCCTTTTGTAGAATTGCTATTTATCAAATGCCCAGGTATGCCATGTTCTCAAAGAAAAATTCTAACAAATAAGAAAAAAGCTGAAGGGCATGAGAGAATAAATTTGAATGAAGATGCTCAGCAATACTTCAAAATTAAATTATCATAGAAGCTAAAAGATCCAGGGAGTATTTTACTATCCCTTGATTATTTGGTGATTGCACGTTTTGATTTAACAGTTTATGTGATTTAGGAGCAAGTATTAATCTTCATGGCTTTTTTCTATTTTCAGAAAGCTGGGTTAGATGAGAATCGAAGGCCTACCACTATAACTTCTTCAATTAGGCCAATTAGTCCATCAAATATCCAAGAGGTATGTGGAGGAGTCTTTGGTAAGGTTAAATAAGTTTTTTCCTATGATTTTATTGTTCTTGATATGAAAAGAAATTCATGATGTACCCCTTATTTTTAGGAGACCCTTTTTTAGCTACTTGGAGGAGTTTTTAAATAGATGTTTCAATAGGGAAATTAAATTCTTAGAGTCAGACGGAACAAGTTACTTGTAATGTTTTTTAAAGTTATTAAACATTCCAATTTGATAATCAAAAACTTGTTTTTTCCGTTAATTAAGGGATTTTTTGGATATTGACAAATTTAGTGCATGATTTTAGAAATAGGTTTGAGGACCCTATTGAAGCTTGGCATTGTCCAATCACAAAAGAGGGATTCAGCTGAAGATGGAATGGGTAAACAGAATGCATAAAATTGCTAAGGGCAGACCATATATTCCACGCACATACAAACCACGATTTGAAGAATTAGAAAAAATCATCACTCCTTTCCAAAAGACATCAATTGAAGAGCCACCTACATCTTGAACTTAAACCATCTCCCTCTCATTTTAAAAAATATATTTTCTGGAAGGTTCATCACACTACCTATTTATTTCTCTTCCTTGATAGATTTAATGAAGAAAATTATTTAAGAGTACTAAAGAAACACAAAAAGGCGTTGGAATGGACAATAGCAGACATCAAAGAATTAGTTCCCTCATTTGTATTCACAAAATTCTCATGGAGGACAACTATGAGCCTACGGTCCAACCCCAAAGGAAGACTCAACCCCAGATGCAAGAAAGTAGTCAAAAAAGGAGGTAATAAGCTACTGGATGCAGGTATTATTTATCCTATCTTTCGATTATCAGGGGTGAGTCCTGTCCAAGTAGTTCCTGAGAAAGGTGGATTACTGTAGTTTCAAAATGATAATAATGAATTAATCCCCACTTAGAATTGGTTACTGGATAGAGATGTGTATGGATTATAGAAAATTAATGCATGCAACTAGGAAAAGATCATTATCTCATTCCATTCATTGATCAGATGTTAGAAAGACTAGGCTGGACATGATTTTACTTGCTTTCTAAGATGGATATTTCTGGTTTATAATTAAATGCCATAGCACCTGAGGATCAAGAGGAAAACTTATTTTCATATCCCCCATTATGGATATGCTTTTAGAAGAATGACGCGTTGTTACGTTAATGCACCACTACTTTTCAATGATGCATGATGGCTATATGATATGATTGAAATATCTTGAAATATTATGGATGATTTTCGTCTTTGGATCCACATTTGATAAATGCTTGACATAATTATCTTCTTATTTTTTACAAAGGAATTGTGGAGGATACTAATCTTGTCTTAAAGTGGAAAAAGTTGTCATCTGAGGTACAAGAAGAATAGTGTTATCCACAAGATTTCATATAAAAGGTATTGAGGTTGATAGAGCTAACTGAGGTGTATCGAAAAGTTCCATACCGACCTCAGTAAGGCTATTAGGAGCTTTTTGGGGCATGCTGAATTTTACCGTCGATTTATAAAGGACTTCTCTCTAATTTCTAATCCTTTATCTAAATTATTATGACAAAGATGTCTCTTTTTCATTTTTCTGATTGAGTGTTTGCAGACATTTAACACCTTAAGGAGAAGTTGGGTTCACGGCACCTATTATGGTAGCACCAGATTTAGGTCCCTACCTTTTGAGTTGATGTGTGATGCTTAGTGCACAAGCCATAGGAGCAGTACTTGGTCAAAGAAAAGATAAGATTTTTTCAAACTATATACTATGCTTAGCCGCACTTGACTGAAGCTTTTAACAAAAAATTAATGCAACCATTGAAAGAAGCTTCTGGATTAGTATATTTGCATTTAGACAAATTTCATTCTATCTTATTTGTATCTAAAGTATTATATACACCAACCATGTATTTTCTAAAGTATCCCTTACCAAGCAAAGATTGCAAAATTCAAGATTGATCAGATTGGATTTTTTTGCTACAAGAGTATGATTTGGAGATCAAGGAAAAGAAGGGCATAGAGAATTTCAGTTGCCTGGACCACACTTTCCAGACTGAAAAAACATTCACAGAGAAGGGAATTAGATATTGCCCTTATCAAGAAGGAATTTTAGCATGAACGCACCTATTGCTATATCAGGCAGAACGTTTCCATGGTATGCTGACTATTATTAATACTTGGTTGGTAAGATTTTTCCATGATCTAAATACAAAAGAAGAGATAATGTTATAAACCAATCTGGGATGAACCCCTTTTTGTATAAGTGTTGTTCAGACTAGGTCATTAGAAGATTGCATTCTAGAGGAAGAAATGGAGAAAAATTCTGCATCCATTATCTGATCGGGAGGTGCGAGACATTTCTGCCCAACTAGAACAGCTTATTTAAGGTTCTTCAATCAGGTTTTATTGGCCCTCTCTATTTAAAGATGCTCATACTTATTGCTCTTCATGTTGACTGCTGTCAAAGAAACTGGAAATCCTCTCTAGAAGGATATGAAATGCTTAAAACAATATTCTTTGTGTGTGAAATTTTTGATGTTTGGGGGGTATTATTTTATGGACTTTTCCTAGTTCTTTTTCAAATAATATATACTTGTGCTTGTAGATTATGTTTCAAAATAGATAGAAGCAGCACCCTTCCAAAACTAATGATGCAAAGGTAAGTTGGTCAAATTTTTTGAAAAAGCATATTTTTACATTGTGGCCACTCCTAGAGCAATCATTAGTGATGGAGGTAAACACTTTTTGTAATAAATAATTTTGAAAATCTATTAAACAAATTGGTGTCACTCATAAAATAGCTACCCCATATTCATCCACAAATCAGAGGTCAAGTAAAGAGTGTCTAATAAGGGAATTAAAAAGGAAATTTTAGAAAAAAACTATTAATTGCATTAGAAAAGACTGGTCATTGAAATTAGATGATGCATTATGGGCATATAGAACTGCATATAAATACCTATTGGTATGTTCCCAATATAGGCTACTCTTTTGGAAAATATGCCACCTCCCTGTTGAGCTAGACATAAAGCATTATTGGGCCATGAAAATTCTTAACTTGATTATACAATATGCAGAGAAAGAATAGGTTAATTTGCAAATAAATGAGATGGACAAATTTTTGCCATCTATGCTTATTGAGAATGCCAGGAATTTTACAAGAACGTACTAAAGAAATGGCATGATAACCATATTGTAAAAAGAGAATCCATGAGGGACAGGCAAGTTTCTTTTTATACAATTTCCGACTACATTTGTTTCCAGGAAAGCTATAAATCAAGATGGATAGGTCCCACTATACATTAGTAAGGTATTTCCATATGGAGTAGTAGGAGATCCTTGATGAATTTCAAAAGGTACCTTCAAGGTAAAACGCTCATAGGCTTGAAAAATTACATTAATTGAAAGTTTTGAAAAGGAGAAGGAGCATTTCAATTACAAGAATTCCAACTTTAGAATTTTCAAAGAAAATCAAGTTGAAGACTATAAATCAGAACTACTAGATAGGTGTTTCTTTTCTTTAGTTTTGATCATTTTTTCTTTTATTTTTTTAGTATTTGTTGTTGTCTTTTTACTCTTTGTATATATTTTTAATTTTGCAGAAGAAAAATCAATGAGAGCTTTCAAGCAAATTCAAAGCTCCAAAGAACCAGACTTTGAAACCAAATCAGGTGGTATTCCTTTCTATCCTTTTATTGCACTCTTTTATTTTTCTTTCTCCCTTTAAAGATAGTGTAGAATAAGTTAGGAGATTAAAAAATATAAATAATAATAATAATATAATAATAAATCATGTTTGGGGTTTTTTCCCAAGGAAGAAAATCTTAAGCTAGAAGACTTGGACAAGTGATAAAAGATAAGAATTATTGCTAATGGGAATGTAACGAGTTAAAGAAGTAGATTAGTTGATCAACTTTTTAGGCCAGCCTACTTAGGTCAATAAAAGGACTCTAAACACTTTTAATTGCATATGCACACTACAAGGCAAAAAGGTTAGGTATTTGATTATAAGGCCCAAACTGAGGGATTTAATTATCACTGAAAAATTAGTAATTAATATTACATTCTATCCAAAGAAACTTGAATTAAGGAAAGGGCTTACCTGCCAAAAAATTAAAGTTGCAAAAGATAGAGTATATATGATTGCCCAAAGGCCTAGTAACTGGCGGTCTCTGCACCTAGGGTCAAGTTATGAAAAATTCACGTAATAATGGTTTGAAGGTAAGGCTAGTATTGCTCGGCACAGGCAAAAAAAAAAAAAAAAGGGCATTGTGAAGCTACCTTAATTCATGAGTATAAAATTGAGTGAATGTATAGAAAATTGATCAAAATATGGTGATAAGAGAGGATTACTTTTTTGTTCTTTTAATTTAATACTGAAATGCTAAAGTAGTTCATCACGGAACACAAGTGCTATAGATCTTTGGATGTACTTAAGGAAGTTTAATTATATTGATTGAAAATTTGCTTCTGAAGCCTCAATGCTTAATTAGTAGTATTTTCTAAACTTTTTAATCTTTAGTCCTAGATTTATACTTTATGATGGATAAATCTTATTAAAACATGGGTATTTAAAAAAAATTATGCTAAGGACTAGCAATGACTAAGTTGGGGGGTTGTGATAAGTGTAAAAAGTATACTTAATAAAAGTATTAAATTATTAAAAATAAATTAATCTATTTCTTTAGGAAATTGATACTTTTTATTAATCTTATGTAGGAAAGAAGGCCACCAAATGTGATGATTTATTTTTTTCTAGTTTCAAATGGAAATAAAATCAAGCAAAAGGACTTCAAACGAGCCAAAATTTGAATTTCAAAAAAAAACCCAGTTCAATTCAAACCGGTTCAAAAAAATCGGTCTCAGGTAGATCGCCCGGTTCGATCGCATCAGTTAGGGACCACCCCATGTGTAGCGCGACGTCAGGATGGGGATGTTCAGCATTTTTTCATGGCGCACGGTGGACCAACTTAAGGGCATTTCGAGAATTTCACATGAAGAAGCACGCTCCGATTGGCTGAAGAATGCGGCAGTCCACGCAACACCGGGCTCACGCATGGTCTATAGAGGGTAATTTAGGAATTTTTGTCTGATCTGACGAGCATTCTTTCACTAAGATTTGATCGGTTCGAAAAGAATGCGCTGACGAACGGCATCCGCAGCTCCCAATCGAGATCCAATGGCTAAGATTCATCCCGATGTTAAACTAAAGATCAGAAGTCTTCTTTTTGCATGATCTGATGGCCTAGATTCAATCTAACGCTTGATCCAATGGCTGTAATAAATTTCAACTTGATCTGAGATATTTTAAAGGGTTTTTAAGTGATTTTTGGACCGTTTGATCAACATCCAATGGTCAAAATCATCTAGAATCCTAATTTGAGTTGTTTTGAGAGTTTTAAACCTAATTTCAAAAGGATTTTAGGAAAGAATTAATTTCTTAGCCTATAAAACCTGCTGTTGTCGTAGAAAAAAAGAGAGTGAGAGAAAAAAAAAGAGAAAAGGTTCGAGAGTCAGAGAAATAAAAAAAAAAGGAAAAAGAAGAGAAAGAGGAGAGAGGAAAAGAAATTAGGAAAAAAAAGTAACGACAATCAAGACACTGATCTAACTACTTCACCAGTCTCCACCAAAAATATCTCAATCTGTACCAACAAAATTATAATTTTTTATTAACTATTAATGTATCATGAACTATTTTTTTATAATGAAATGGTGTATAACTTGACAAACATGAAAATATATTTTTTAAATTTATTTCATGAAGGAGTATATTAAATCTGATCTTAATGCTTTTAGAATTACTGCCCATCTTCTAATTGATCTTGATGAACATAGATGTCTATGGACCAAAGTACATCTATGTATTGCTTCTTGTTATATTACCTTGTATTATTGAATCATTTTAGAATTTATTATGCATGCAGGAATTTTAGTGCGCTTTTGGACGCAGCGTATTTTAATTAGAGGATTTCACAAAAAACTTAATGCATTAATATTTTAATTTAAATTTACACCCTGGACCAAAGGATAATAATAAAATATTGGATAGTTTTGCTATGCCTAGACCAAAAGATAGTGAAATAAATTAGGAGGGACTTCACCCATCATTAAAATAAAATTAATCTAATAACCTGAATATTGTATTGACTGAGTTGCGTGAATCGATTTGCCTTAGGTAACCCATTGCTCTTAAGTTTAAAAAAACCCTAATAATTATACTCTCTCTATTTTTTTAAAAATTTTTAATTTATTTCTTTATTTTGTTTTTATTTCTATTCTATTTAAATCGATTTCTTCTAAATAAATC
Source organism: Cocos nucifera (assembly GCA_006176705.1). Classification (NCBI taxonomy): domain Eukaryota; kingdom Viridiplantae; phylum Streptophyta; class Magnoliopsida; order Arecales; family Arecaceae; genus Cocos; species Cocos nucifera. Next base: position 51,963 of record QRFJ01003586.1, read on the forward strand.
ATAGGAAAGAGCTTTTTCAGTACTTATTTTTTTCAATCCTCTAGGATGATACTTCTACTCCATTCACCTTTTATTACTGATCGACTGGTGCACTTGCCATAGCTATAGATAGCATGCATCATTCATTCATTCATTATCTAAGTATTATCATCAGAAGTGTCATCCACAGAAGACCCATCTCAATTTCGATAGCCTTAGCTATATTGATCAATAAAATTTGATTTCGACGGCCATGAATGACTTGCATGATGATCTTGATAGATTAAAGATCATTAATTGATACAAAATATGCATTGATGAATCTTGGTGCCATTTGTATCATACTATCAAAATTTTACTTTTAATTCAGATATCGTTATCATTGATCAATTTAGTACAAGATTTGATTTTTGATCATGTAAATGAAAAATTGAGTGATAAAGGATCAGACGATATTTGGATATAAGGATTAAATTTTGTAGATAAATGATCTTGACTACTATTTTAATCATTTTTGATGGTGATATAAAATTTTAAACCACGGCATCTCTAAAAAACTATCCAAAATTATACGTCGGGCTTTGATAATCGTTCTTAAATTGCTTTAGTTAATTATGTTTGTGCCTTTATAAGATTTGCTTAACATAAATAGTTTTAATAGAAATGATTTGGATTTTATTATCATCACTGTGTAAGATGATTAAAATTATAGCCAAGATCATATAACTAAAAAATTATGTCATAATCGAATGCCATTTGGCCTTTTGATCCACTTTATTTCTTCAATTTAATAGTCAAAATTATTTTCATACGAAAATTGAAATAATATGATATCCGATTGAAGTAAAATAATTGGATAGTATGCTACAAACATCACCAAGATTATTATTATAGATTTTTGAGCCCACCGATGGTCTCCATCTATCAAATCATTGCACCATTATTTATGATCACCGAAATTAAATTTTCACTATAACAAAATAGATTTTTTGCGATGAAAAAATTTCATCACAAAAAAAATAAAATTTCATCGCTAATAATTATAGTGATTAAAATTTCGTTGCCTAATATTTTATTTGCAAAAAATGAAGCGGTTTGCAATAATAATTAGCAATGAATTTTTTTTGCGTCAAATTTCATCAAAATTTTTTTATTCTTAAATTATCTATTGATAAAATTATTCATGATGAAAATATTTTTTTTCCATCTCAAATAAAATTTTTTTTGATGAAAAAATCCATCATAAATAAATAATTATCTATAATGAATTATTTTTGTTGTAGATAATTAATTATCTAAGATGAAAATAATCCATCATAAATAATAAATTATCTATGATGGATTATTTTCATTATAGATAATTTAATTATTTATGATTGAAAAAATTATATCTATCATAAATAAATTTTATTCATTAAATTATTTTTTTAAAAAATATTAAAAATATTTTTTTATGTTTTTTATATTAATTATTATAATTAAAAAAATTAAATAAAAAATTCATAAATAAATTTTATCATTTCATCCATAAATAAATTTCATCATTTCATTCATCATAATCAATTTCATTCTTATATAAAAAATAATATTAAAACTTATTTTTTTTATAAATACAAAAAATATCCAAAATATATTTAGAAGTAGGCAGCTGAGCCATAAAAGACTAAGCAGTATCTGGAGAAGCAAAAAGGCCAAAGAAGGGGAGAAGCACTCATGAGAGCTCGAATAAGCCTACTACTATATTTCATCATCATGCAATCATTTTAGCTCCTTCTATTGCCATCTGCTTCATCATCTACATCTGGAATTAGTTTGGTACTCATCGAAGCTTGCAGTCAACTTCAGTAGCCCGCTGTCGATCCTCAGCAATCTATCTCTGTATCTCCGTCAGTCGGACATCATAGGCAGCATGGATGTCAGCTCTGGACAACATGAAGATGTAGGAGCTTTGATCCCATTGTCCTAGCCTCCAACATAACAGGACACATTACAAGAACCCATCAAGGACATTATCTATTGGTGCAGTCGAGCCTCAATGTGATAGGCTGAGATCTAAGGTCTATCATATGATCCTAAAAATTAAATTTATAGCTATTCTAAGTTTGTACTAAAATCAAAATATAAATAAAAAAATAATTGGAAAAACTTATATAAAACTCCTAGCACCGATCATCACCCCTGACCATCTGTGTGTCCACTGGTAGCATCTCGATCCAGAAAAGCTCACACCTTCTCATATTCCTTAATTATAAAAAATAATAATAATTTTTTAAATAGTTAAAAGAGTAATATATGATAATAGAAGATTACTTATCATTTGTCTCATTTATGGCGAATGAATGGCTCACGAACCCCCATAATGCAAGATGTCTTATCCTCATTCAATTTGCAGCATTTTGGCACATCCGATACTTATAATTAGTTAACATTCAAATTAGTTAGTAAATAACTAAATTTAAAATAAAATATTATTAATTATTAAAATTTTAAATTAACAAAGTTACGATATGTCGGATGCTCATATGTGGAATTATGATAGCCTAGTCCTCATAGTGATGTGTCATATAGCATATCAGTGTTAAGTATATATGTGCCTAGAAGCCAGAATTAGCTAGACACTTGTTGTACACTTCTAAGGGCAAATTATAATTTTGACTATAAATAATGAAAATAGATTATTTTCTATTATAATGTATATTTAGTGTTTATGATACATCTTTTGAGTTAATGGTAATGATAATTCTTATTTTCAAGAGTTAAAAATTTAAGACATGAATTTTCGTTATTAACTCATAAAATGCTTCCGACCGTAGGATCGTCATGAGGATGGTGATTAATCCAGAAGGTTGGTGTACAATCACTTCTTTATAGTAGATGTGTCTTGAGTCTATGGTGTAGAGACATTGGAGTGAGAGTACATGTACTCGTTAGAGAATGAGGGCACCGAGCGTGACCATCTTGAGCAGTCATAAGAAAGTCTATCCTCTCATCGATGACTGGCTCAAAGCTGCAGTGGTGTATCTGATTCTTTGACCTGAGGTGCATCACAGTTCACCTTGAGGGTGTTATAGTTTGACTACACAATGACTCGGTCTCCTAGCCATTCGAAACCCTGAGGTGTATGTTGGCTATAGCATGTTCATTGTAGGAATTGGATTGCACCAAGAGGAAATCTATCTACCCTGGTAGATGATGAGCAACCTATGATGATCGTGAGAATCAAGTCCATAAGCCCATGGCCGATTGATAGGAGTGAAATAATAGAAAGAGTTTCTATTAAGGTTTTCACATTGACTTGAATCAAATAATTTAAATCATATGACAGAAATTAGGGTTTGACGAGTTTCACCTTAACCCTAATCTAATCGGGGGCTCAAGATATAAGACTAATCACACATGTAACTGCACCAAGAGGTTCATTTTCAATTTTGATGGATTGCACCATATACTGCTAGCGTGTTCACTGATGAAATTTGAGAGCAATTTATAATGATTTGGATGATCGATCATCTAGTTGTTTTAATCAAAAAAGTTCTGATCCATTGGAAGGGTTTCGATTGATGTCGATGATAGAATCATGACAATCTAATACATCAAACTGAACCTACTGATCATACAAATAAGGGTTTGGATCTTGAGATATCATAATTGGACTTAACCCAATTTTAATTGATTGAATTAGATTCAATTGGTTCAAGAAAATCTGCTAGCACATGATTGAGCCTAATATTCCCCTTCTACAATCAATAAAAGTTGTCTCAACTGAGCCAAATATATTTGTACTCACTCAGGTACCTTTACTTAGTCTGATTGAATCTTGTCTAGATCAGAAAAGGGTTTTCTTAATTTATGAGATAAATTTGAGACAACACTTGCCATTTTTCGTCACCTGCTAATTCTTGTCTTTTGACTTTGGTCAAACGATGACCTTTGGCACTTAAACATTTGCCCATATGTCATGCATCCATAGGAAAGCAGATAGGAGCTTGTCTCCTTTCTAGAAATAGAAAAGGAGGGGGTGCATGCCGAGGGAGGCATGTGCCCAAGGATAGGGACTCCTGGAGTCCCATACAGATGGGACTCCAGGTTGCTTCTTAGAATCAAACTAGGTGGAGCCAAAGGACTCTGCTTTGACCAATCTTGGTGCCACCTAAGGGTGTTGGAGAGGGGCTCTCATCTAATTAGATCAGGTGATGTCATCCTACCAATCAGATTTAGATCTAATTGCACGAAGAGATATGATTGGTTGGGATGATGTGGTGTTGCATGGCGCAGCAGGGTCTATATAAATCCTATCTGTGCCTAGCTTTAAGTGAGTTCTCCCTTTGCCTATGTCACATTGCTCTCTCCCTCTCTCCTCCATGCCTTCTAGAGATCCTTTCTCTCCTCTCCATGCCCAAGATGCTTTGGGCTCAAGTTTGGTGCAATCCAGGCAAGAGAAAGGCGATAAGAAAGGAAGAAGGCAGCACTATTGCAAGAGACGACATCAAATCTTCAAAAGTTATTTTGAAGACTTTCAAGATCAGATCCAGATTTGATCTTTGGAGGATAGATCGAGAAGAAGGGGATATCTAGATCTTGTTCGAGTGGATACCGATAGAGGTCAGGCGATTGCTTGGCTGCTTCCAAAATCTCAAGTAATCAGCAGGATCATCACAGGATAATTAGATTACCCAAGAAAAAGGTATAAATTAAATCTAATTTAATTTATTTTAATTTAATTTTATTTTATTAGATCTATCAAATTAGATCTAGAAAGTATTAGATTTAATTTAGATCTAAAAGAAAATTTTTTTGAAATATTTCAATTGATCAAATCTGATCTGAACGAACTTGACCCAAAAAATAGATTTTCCCTTCAACTGGTATCAAAGCCAGGTTCCCATAAATTATTTAGATTTAATTTTAATTTAATTTTAATCTAATAATTAGATAATTTTAGATGTCACATGAGATGTGATTAGATATAAAATTAAAAAAATTAAAATTAAATAATTTAGATCTAAGTTCTACAAGATGCATGACTAGTTGTAGAATAGAATTATTCTATGTATAGTCTTGCATGATCATAATTTAATTTGATTAAGTTATAATTTTAGATCAATTTATTTATTATTTTTTGATATTATAAATATTATAATAAAGATCTAAAAATAAAAAATAAAAATTTAATTTTTGATTAATTGAATATGATGAATGCATGTTTAGACTAGCTTTGTAGAATAGTTCTAATAATTATCTAGAATAAATTATTTTTAAAAATGATCAATTTAAATTTAATTTTTTAGATAATTATGAGATAATTTAGATCTAAAAATATGCAAGATATGATACATGAGATGTATGCAAAACTTGTTTATAGTTAGATCAATTTTAGATATGAGATGTATGATGCAGATCTAACTAGTTTTATAGTCTTTTATATTTCCAATTAAGGCATTCCCCTTGGCCGTTCGGTTATAAGAATAAAGTAGGGTTTAAATTTCCTCTCCTTCCATTCGATGGGATATTCTTATGATGTGTAGGGGTGCTACGCGTTTGTTCTTAATCAGAAATCAAGAACTTATTTTCTACAAAATCCTAGATCCTGAAATCCTAGGATTTTATTTACATATTTTATTTATGAATCCTAAACTTAATTAAGAATTAAGATTATGAAATATATATTAGGTCTAAAATTGAGAATTTTAGATCTAAGACATATTCATAAAACTAGGTTTGGATTTGTGTAGCTCAATTAGGTCTAAGCGGCTGATCAAACTAAATCAAGAGTTGGTTAGATGGGATCAAGAGTGCTTAAATTGACTAGCCTAATAGGATTAAGTCTGGATCAAGATCGAATCATATGAGTGATCGATCAAGCTAAGACCTAATTAGGTTCAATGGTTAGAGTTTGGATTGTAGGCTAATCTGATTGATTCTGGCTCAACAATTAGGTGTCTAAGGTAAGTTTGGCAGATATGATTGACTGATTTTTAATTAAAAGCTACTCGACTCGAATGCATTTTTATTGTGTTAATGGTATATCCTTTCCACCGGTCTCACTTACTTGACCATATTTGTTGGCTCAGTCTTGATCTGAGGTGGCCAATAATCCAAGCTAACCCATGCCACTAGGTTAGTCATAATGGTTATGACTATGTCAAGTCTAGTTTAATGAGACCTAAATTAAATCTTTCTAAGAAGAGATTAAGTCTAAGATCTTCCATCACTGTAGATGTGCGGGCCCTTTCTGGGGTTGATTGTTCTTGACTGGTTATAGTGGCTCAGTTGTATCGAGAAGATGCAACCATATCTATTAAGCATTGGATGCTATGGGCTAGAGGATGGATTGGGCTCAATATTTTAGATACAGTGAGAGACTCAATTAGGAATCCAATCTGTGCAAATGATGAGTTTGACTTAACTGAGGAGTGGATTAATATTCTGGACATGGTGAGATTCATGAATTAGAGACTAAGTTTGGGTGCATCATGATTAGAGAATCATTAAACAAGAGTTGTTCACTCATTGGCTAACCCATCATCAATAACTATTAGGTGAGGTGATGAGTCAGTTGGTGGGACCACACCATCCACTAGAAATCATTAATCATAGAGATTTTTTCATCTCTATAGAGATAGTGTAGGGATCCAAGAAAATAGTGGAAGCAAATTTATTTAAAAATAAAAATTCTAAATAAATTGGTCAAGTTTTAATTAAAATATCTAACTAGAAACTTTGTCTCTCTACAGGAAAAATATCTACGTCCAACACAGCGTATGATCCTTGTGACACTATAGACTATCGGACTCCAATTAAAAGATTGGCTCCCGAAACTTTCAAATCATGTTTGGGTTTTGAGAAGTTTACTCATGTATTTTGATCAGGACCCTTCCACCTTTACCAGCTCATTTCCATTCCGCTGAATAGAGAGCATCTTTTGGACAAGTGGATGACGAAGATAACAAGCTAGTCATTATATTGTTGGCTCGATCTCTGATGGCTTCACA
>QRFJ01003586.1:58958-77354 GCA_006176705.1 Cocos nucifera
ATTAAAGTAACTATCTAGCAATGGTACCCAATGGTCGGATAGGTCGAATGTGTAGAACAACATTCTTAGAAACCATGTGGATATAGTTTCCATATAATTCATTCCCTTGATCAAAATGCTTGTAGGATATCTCAAAGTTTAACTATCAACTGACTGTCCAAATTTAAAAATATCAATCCATCTGATGGATTTTTTCTGGCCAAGATTTTGCTATATGAAATACAGTGAGAATTTTTTCCCAACACTTGAAGTGGTCAATTCCATCTTGATCACACACTGACTTCGCAAGTACTTGACTATGCACAGAAGTCTTTCATTATTAAATTAAAAATTTAGTTAGTCTGGTACCAAAGTACAGTGAGTTGCTTGCAAGTCACTAAGGTGATCTCAAGTCTAAGGGATACTTATACCTATATCCCATCAAAGACATTTTCGATAGTAGAATGCTCTGGAGTTGGTCACATTCAATGATGATGTACCCATACATCTCATCTATATGCCATACTAATATCTCCACACTCCTTGGTTAAGAGGACAACCAACCTATATGGCATACAGCGACCTATGCTCGGTAGACATTGTCATCCTAATTAATAGCCTATAATTTGGTCATGAACAGATTTAAGGGCTAATCAATAAATCCTCTCTTTATAGAAGCTAAATAGTCCTAAGAACTTCATCACAATAATGGAGTTTATTAGAAGATGAATAATTTTGTGATGAAAAATGTCAAAAATATATTTTACTTATTAATGATTCAATTATAGATACAATGTAGCTCAACCGTCAACAGACTGACGATTGGCTTTGAAATATATTTCTCAACAACTCCCACTTATCCTAAAGCCACTCGGCATAGTATCTAATATCCATCTTCGACTTATGGTTGTCAAACTCCTTTATTGCCAGAGCTTTAGTGAAGGGGTCGGCTAGATTTTTCTTTCCATCGATCTTTTGAAGGTCGACGTCATCTCAATCCACGATCTCTTGGACTAGGTGGAAGTGGCACAGAATGTGCTTCATCTACTGGTGTGCCTTCAATTCTTTCATTTGAGCAATAGCACCAGTGCTATCATAGTAAAGTAGGACTGGACCATCAAGGAAGGATGCTACTCCGAGATCGGTGATAAACTTCTTCAGCCACACAGCTTTCTTTGCAGCATCTGATGCTGCCATGTACTCTACTTCGCAAATAGAGTCTGCCACAGTATGCTGCTTGAAACTTTTTCAGTAGATGGCTCCACCATTCAGAGTAAAGATATATCCTGACATGCTTCTACTATCATCATGGTCAGATTGAAAGCTAGAGTTTATAACCCCATAAGTTTCAGATCTGACTCGCCATAAACCAACCATTGGTCCTTAGTATTTCTCAAATACTTAAGTATGGCTTTAACCACTTTTTAGTAGTTTTCTTTAGGATCAGATTGGTATCTGCTCACTACTCCTAGTGAATATGCCACATCTGGTCTTGTACATGTCATGACGTACATGATAGATCCCACTGCTGAAGCATATGGGACTCTACTCATACACTCTCTCTCTTCAGGAGCTATCAGATAATCCTTTCTAGGGAGTGAAATTTCATGGCCTATCAAGAGATAATCCTTTTTGGAATTCTCTATGCTGAATCTCTTCAGCACAATATCTATGTATGTGGAATGGGATAACCCAAGCATCCTCTTAGATCTATCTCTATAGATCTTCATCCCTAAGATGTAGGATGCTTCTCCCAAGTTCTTCATGAAAAACTGTGATGACAACCAGACTTTTATTCCTGGAGTATGGAGATGTCATTCTCAATTAAGAGAATGTTATGCACGTATAAGACAAGAAATACTATTGCTTGACCATTTGTCCATTTGTAAATGCAGGGCTTTTTTTCGTTCTTAATGAAGCCATACGTTTTGATCATCTTATCAACACACATGTTTCAACTTCAAGATACCTGCTTCAATCCATAAATGGATCTCTAAATCCTCCATACCTTGGACTAATCTATGGATATGAACCCCTCAGATAGTATCATATACACCTCTTCAGTCATCTCTCCATTTAGAAAAGTTATTTTCACATCCATCTACCATATTTCATAGTCCAGATGGACAGCTATCGCAAACATTATCCAATTGAATTTGAGCATTGCCATAAGGAAGAACGTCTCGTCATAGTCAATGCCATGATATTGACGATACCCTTGGCAACCAGACGGGCTTTATAAGTCTCCACCTTTTCGTCTGCACCTTTTTTTCTTTTGAAGACCCATTTACACCCAATGGGTTTAACCCCTTCGAATGGATCAACCAATGTCCAAACATCGTTGATCTTCATAGACTCCATTTTAGATTTCATGGCCTCAAGCCATCTCTCGGAATCAGATTTTTGCATAGCATCCATGTAGGTGATCAGATCCTCATTGTTCTCATCAAGTTCGATGGGATCACCATCCCGGACCAAAAAATAATAATATCTATCCGACTGATGCAGTACTCTATCAAATCATCTTAATGGTGCAAGTATACTAGACTCTGAATTTGATCTAATTGAATCCAATTCTGGTTCAGCTATAGGTGTCGATTTTTCTACCTGTTGAACTTCCTCAAGTTCAACCTTAGAGGCAACAGTTCCTTCACCAAGGAACTCCTTTTCCAAAAAGACTGCCTTAAGGCTAATGAACATGTTTTGTTCTTCAGCATGGTAGAAATAGTAACCCTTACTTTCTTTGGGATATCTTATAAATACACACTTATCAGATTGGGGTCCAAGCTTATCTATATGCAAATGTTTGTGATAGGCCGGACAACCCCAAACCCATAGGTGTGAGAGTGTAGGCCTACGCCCAGTCCATATCTCATATGGAGTCTTTACGATAGATTTACTCGGTACATTATTCAATATATAACATGCAGTCTCAAGAGCATAACCCCAAAATGAAATAGGCAGACTAGCAAAACCCATCATGGATCAAACCATGTCCAATAAGGTTCAATCTCTCCTTTTCGATAAACCATTATGCTGTGGTGTCCCAGGAGGAATCCACTATGAGAGAATCCCATTCTCTCCTAGATATGTCAAGAACTCACTAGATAGATATTCAGCTCCTCAATCTGATCGAAGAGTTTTAATATTCTTTCCTATTTGTTTTTCTACTTCACTTCAGAATCTTTTGAACATTTCAAATGAATCCGACTTATGTTTTATTAGATAAATATATCCATACCTGGATAAATCATCTATGAAAGTTATAAAGTAGAAATATCTACCACTGGCATCTGTGCTCATTGGTCCATATACATCAGTATGTACTAGACCTAAGAGCTCAGTAGCTCTTTCACCCTTTCCAGTAAAAGGTGACTTGGTCATTTTTCCAAGAAGATAGGACTCATAGGTCGAAAGTGATTCACAATCACTGACTTCAAAGATTTCTCTCTTGGGTCAATCTGTTTATCCTGTTCTTGTTAATGTGACCTAGCCTATAGTGCCATAGGTAGATATCAGATGATATTATCTAATCTTAGGATATTTTCTAGAAGTATCACATTACACTCACAGGACTATGACAAAATATAAATATCATTTCTTTATTGTCCTTGCATTATTATAACATTCATTCATAATAATGTCACAATAATCTCTTTTTATAGATAAATGATAACCATCTTTGGCCAAAAGGCTAACAGAGATTATATTCATCAGAAAGGAAGGAATAATAATGACATTCATTTAAAGAAATGATATTAGTATTGAGAATAAGTTGAACTATTCCCATAGCTAGAACTGGAACAAGACCTTCCATCTTCCAACATTTCAAGGAATCGCTCATTATTCTCAAATCTTCTACTAATTTGAAGTCCTTGCAATATGTATTGCAAATATGGACTGGACTTTCGATATCCAATACCCAAGTAGAAGTATCACAAATAGAGAAATTATAAGAGTATTCATCATATAACATCCTTGATCAGCAACTACTTGCTCATCTCTCTTATTCAGCCTATTGGGGTCATGGAAAATCACGACACTGAGGACATATTTCCTCTTCCAATGCTCTTGCTTCTTACAATGGAAGCACTCTGCCTGATCTAGGTTATTCTTGGAATCTTATGTTTAAATTGGGCATAGAGGCCTCCACCACAAAACCACTTCATGCTACTAAACAATATTCAACTTTCGATATTTATTATCGAAGTTGGGTCCCATAAGTTAATCACTATCTAATAGTGAATGGAGCAACTGTAGTTTAGGGTTTAACTGCATAAAGGAGAACCAAAAGTCTAATTAGTAATTGATTCATTAAACCTAAAGATTTGGACTTTAATCAATAAGATTTCTTCCCACTATTTTATTCGAATTGGTAGCCTCTACCTCCAATTCGAGGAATTATCCTAATTTCCTTAGTGTGGATACTAGAATCCACATAGACTGCACACAAGTCCAACTATGGTTGGTCAACCCTATGTACATCTAAGGATAGGTTCATAATCAATTATTTCTCTCCAAATAATTTTTAGTAATTTAATTTTATGCCCCAGGTATCTTTTCAATAGGCTAGGGCCTCCTACTGAAAGTTTTCGATTAGGTCCAATCATTAACATGATCATACTTGGTCCATCTAACTAATGAATGATTAAGTCCCAACTATGGTTGGTCAAGCCTAACCATCATTTAGAGAGATGCAGTCCAAGAAATCATATTATGAATGATAATTTCATTAGCAGATAAGCACCAGGCCTATGGGACTCCAATGATTATCCAACTAATGGACCCATTATCATCCACTTAATGGGAAGGCTATGATCTAGTTATCACCATAACTAATTTTATTTTAAGGAACCTAATAATTTTAGAAAATTTAATTAATTTAAATTAAGAGGGAAGGTCAGATTGAACCTTGTTTGTCATGATTCCTCCCACTGGCTTCACCAAGTCAGCTTAAGGGAAACTCATTAATAGGTTGGTCAAGGAGCACCTAAATCAATCATACTGATTTACCTAGCTGACATGGAGTCAGCTCAAATAGTCAAGTGATCCAGATCAAAACATAATTCTCATCAAGAAGGCCAGGTAAGTGAGATCAGTGGGAGGGTCTGCCAAAGCTTGCCTTAGATACCATCAGAAATGGCTAGATAAGTGGGTTGTCAATTAAAAACCACCGATTGTATGTGCCAAGTATACCTTGGATATCAACTAGTTTAATTAGTCATGGTTAAATCAACCTAATAGTTTGATGCTAGACCTCATAGCTAAGAATTCAAGTTCCATTTAATGGGTCTTATTAAAGACATGGACTTGACCAACTACAACTATTGTAATTGATCTAGAGAATCCTTGATCTAATCTAAGACAATAATTGATTAGATTTAGTCAATTCTCTAATTAAGTCCATTCTTTAGTCTAACCCTAGGTCTAACCCAATTAATGAACCTAATCCCTACTAACCCATTAACTCAATGTGTTATGATTCGTGTCTTAGGATCTTCAAGTTATAATCCTAGAATCCTAATCAAACAACTTCTTAATTCTTAATTAACTTTTGGACTGAGGGCTAGGGTTCAGCTTTTCGAAAATGATTTTTATGTTTGTAAAATATTTTTACAATATGGTTCTATCAACCAAGTTGCATGTTTGATTTATAATCAAAATGCAAGTAAAATAAACATGAATCTACTTTAGATCTTAATCTAAACAGATTCATATATTGGAAATAGTTTTAACACCAATCATTCATAAATTAACTTAGATCAAATCTAACATATTTATGATGATTAAAATTAAATTAAAATATTTTTAATTAGATCATAAAATTTTTTAGATCTAATCTAAAATTTTATGATCAATATTTTAGATCAGCACGTACTAGGACAACCTTTCCACTGTAAGGGTAAAACTTACAGCAGGACAACCTTATAGCAGTCCATGAAATCTAAAAATTTTATTTTTAGATATAAAACTATTTTAAATTTATTAAATTATAAATAAAATTAGATCAAATCAAATAAATTTAAGATTAGGAGTAGATCATCACGAACTAGGATAATCTTTTCACTATAAGAGGTAAACCTTATAGTAGGACAATCTTATAGCAGTTCATGAGATTTGAATTTTTAATTTTAGATTTAATAATTATATTATAAATTAGATCTAATCTAAGAAATAATCTAAATATGCTCAAGAAATCATATAATAAAACCTAGGCTCTGATACCAATTGAAGAACTGGATCTATAATTTCAGGGCTAGATCTTGAAACTTTTTCAAGATCAGGCAACGAAAGACTAAAATTAATTAAAAATTAATTTTAAATATCTAAACATATTCTAAATCTAAGTTCTATTACATGATCATGGTATGTTATTAAATCAAAAATTAAAAATATAAAGAAAAAAAATATGTTGATCTTATCAACATGCAATAATACTACATCTAATGCAGCTATAAAATCAATAGATCAGATCTATTACCTAAGCAAGTTAGACCTTCTAACTTGCTGATCTGAATTTTAGGATGAAGTTATGAGCCACACATGTGTCCGGCCTCTAGCAGTCTACACGTGCCTATGAGCACGATCAGAAATCCTGATGCAAGAAATCAACACAGTATGCTAGTAGTGTGCTGATCTTTTTTTGATGGTCGATCAAATGCCTTCTTCTTTTGGATTTAGACTCTTTCAAAGAGGAAAAGGAGGATAGGAGGTTTCAAATGTGAGACACTCTTAGAAAACTCAAATAAGGAAGAAGAAAAGAGGTGAACACAGCAATCCTAGAAGAAGCCCCTCTTCTTCTTCTCTTTGCTCTCACCTAGACACCTAGTATTGTGTTTATTGAATCTCAATGCCCAAGAATCATTTACCTTTGAGTCTCATGCATCCAAATTCTATCTCAAAGTTTTATATTTCATGAAAAATTTAAATGAAAATTCATTTTAAATAATAAGTTATGGAAGAGCCTTGTCTAGATCAAATTTCTAGACAAGGCAGGACCATATATGGCAAGTTGTTGGGGCACCCAACACTTGGGCGCCCCCTCCTCATCCCATGCCATGGACCACCACATAAGAGCACAAAAAAACCCTTTTTTTATCTTGGAAATCATAAAATAAATCAGGATGGGGTGGAACACAAGGGAAGAGTCAATGTTTATTGGGATTCTATCATATAGAGCCCAATACCACAACAACTTTCCATCTATTGACTTGGTCCTTAACTAATTCCCAAATAAATAGGAGGTGTTTTGGTTTATAAGATTCTATCTCATAGAATCCTAAATCAACTAACTTCTCCTTTTGAGCCAACCACCAAATTTCCAATGAGAAAGAGAGGAGAATGGCATGCATGAGAGGGCATGGGGAGAGGATTTTCCATGAAAAAATCCTAAAAAATAGGAGTGGGGGGGCATTGGGGCTATGGTGATGCAAGGAGGGAAGTCCTAGTCATACTAAGACTTCCAATTTGACTTGGTCAAACAAAATCTTTTAACCAAATTAAATCAAATTTATTTCAACCCAATTAGAATAGGTCTTAGTCCAACCAAAACTTTAATTAAATCAAATTTAATTTCTAATTAAATTAGAGATTGGGTTGATACAAGTCCTAGTCTCACTAGAACTTTCAATTTGACTTAGTCCAACTTGATCTTTAGACCAAATAAAATTAGAATTTATTTAATCCAATTAAGAATCTAATTAAATTAGATTTAATTAGATTTAATTCTAACTTAATTTTTAATCAGACTAGAAATTGGGTTGACCCAAGTCCTAATTGAACTAGGGCTAGTTTTTTCTTGCACTTGGCTTATCTAATAAGTCAATTGGACTTGATCCAATCAAGTCCAAACTAAATCTAATTAAATCATATTTAATTAGACTTAATTTTTATCCTCTGACTTAATCAAATTAAGCTAAATAATAATCAAATTGCTAATCGATCCTCCTACAATACTTGAATTAGGTTAAACATCAATTGTATTGATCGTTTAATCCTAGAATGATTCTAAATCGCTGATCAACCATCCGATCAGATCATAAACTCTAATGTGTATGAACTCATAAGTCTTAACCTAAGTCAATAGCATAGGAATAGACTTCTATACCAATCGAAGTAACCATCTAGCAATGGTACCCAATGATCGGATAGGTCGAATGTGTAGAACAACATTCTTAGAATCCATACGAATATAGTTTCCATATAATTCATCTCCTTGACCAAAATGCTCGTAGGTCTCCTCAGAGTTCAATTGTCAACTCTGATCAGGTTGTCCACATTATATTTCAAAATATCAAGTCCATCTGATGGAGTACCCTGACCAAGGTTTTGCTATATTGAAATACAGTGATACATTCTTCTCCAACTCTTGGAGTGGTCAATTCTATCTTGATCACACACCGACTTCGCAAGTACTTGACTGTGCCCAAAAATCTTTTGTTACTAAATTAGAAATTCAGTTAGTCTGGTACCAAAGCACGGTGAGTTGCTTGCAAGTCACTGAGGTGATCACAGGCCTAAGGGATACTTATATCTATATCCCATCAAAGACATTCTCGACAGTAGAATGCTCTAGAGTTGGTCATGTTCTATGTCAATGTACCCATACATCTCACATGTATGCCATACCAGTGTCTCCACACTTTTTGGTTAAGAGGACAACCAACCTATATGGCATACAGTGACCTATGCTCGATAGACGCTGTCGTCCTAATTAATAACCTATCATTTGGTCATGAATAAATTTAAGGACTAATCGATAAATTCTCTCTTTATCAAATCTAAATAATCCTAAGAACTTCATCACAATAATGGATTTCATTAAAAGATGAATACTTTATGATGAAAAGATGCCAAAAATATATTTTATTCATTAATGAATCAATTATAGATACAATATAGCTCAACCATCAATAGGCTGATGATTGGCTTTGAAACACATTTTCTAATACAAAATGCTCTAGAGTTGGTTATGTTCAATGATGATGTATCCATACATCTCACCTATATACCATATCAATATATCCATCCTCTTTGGTTAAGAGGACAATCAATCTATATGACATATAGCGACCTATGCTTGATAGATGCTGTCGTCCTAATTAACAGCCTATCATTTGGTCGTGAGCAAATTTAAGGACTAATCGATAAATTCTCTCTTTATTGAAGCTAAATAATCCTAAGGACATCATCACAATAATGGAGTTCATTAGAAGATGAATACTTTATGATAAAAAATGATAAAAATATATTTTATTTATTAATGAATCAATTATAGATACAATGTAGCTCAACCGTCAATAGGCTGATGATTGACTTTGGGACATATTTTTTAATTACTTTCACTTGTCTAAAAGCCACTCGACATAGTATCTAATACCCATCTTTGACTTATGGTTGTCAAACTCCTTTATCACCAAGGCTTTAGTGAAGGAATCAGCCAGGTTCTTCTTTTCGTCAATCTTCTGAAGGTCGACGTTACCTCGATCCACAATCTCTCGGATTAGGTGGAAGCAGTGCAAGATGTGCTTCATCCACTAGTGTGCCTTTGGTTCCTTCACCTGAGCTATTACACCAATGCTATCGCAGTAAAACAGGATTGGACCATCTAGGGAGGGTGCTACTCTGAGCTCGATGATAAACTTCCTCAACCGCATAGCTTCCTTCATGGCATCTGATGCTGCGATGTACTTTACTTCACAAATAGAGTCTGGCACATTATGCTGCTTGAAACTCTTCCAGCATATAGCTCCACCATTTAGAGTAAAGATATATCTCAACATGCTTCTGTTGTCATTATGGTCAGATTGAAAGCTAGAGTCTGTAAATCCTATAAGTTTCAGATCTGACTCACCATAAACCAACCATTGATTTTCAATATTTTAAAAATACTTAAGAATGGTTTTAACCACTTTCTAATGATTTTCTCTAGGGTCAGACTAGTATCTACTCACTACTCCTAGTGAGTATGCCATGTTTGGTCTCATACATATCATAGCATACATGAGAGATCCCACTATCGAAGCATATGGGACTCTACTCATATGCTCTCTCTCTTCAGGAGTTGTCAGACAATCCTTCTTAAAGAGATAAATTCTATGGCCAATCGGGAGATAGCCTTTTTTAGAATTCTTCATGATGAATCTCTTCAGAACAGTATCTATGTACGTAGACTAGGATAACCCAAGCATTCTTTTAGATCTATCACTATAAATCTTCATCACTAGGATGTAGGATGCTTCACCCAAGTCCTTCATGGAGAACTGTGATGACAATCAGACTTTTATTCTCTATAGTGTAGGAATGTCATTCCCGATTAAGAGAATATCATTCATGTACAAGATAAGAAATACTAGTACTGGACCATTTGCCCATCTGTAAATATAGGGCTCTTCTACATTCCTAATGAAGCCATACGTCAAAATGCATGTTCCAACTCCGAGATGCCTACTTCAATCGATAAATGGATCTCTAAAGCTTACACACCTTGGACTTATCTATGGATGTGAACCCCTCAGGTTGTATCATATACACTTCTTTCGTCAACTCTCCATTTAGGAAAGCTATCTTTACATCCATCTGTCAGATCTCATAGTCCAGATGGATAGCTATCGCAAGCATTATCTGAATAGATTTGAGCATTGCCATAGGAGAGAATATCTCGTCATAGTCAATACCATAACATTGATGATACCTCTTAGTAATTAGACCGACTTTATAGATCTCTACCTTTTCATCTACACTCCTTTTCCTTTTAAAGATCAATTGACACCCAATAGATTTAACCCCTTTAGATGGGTCAACTAATGTCCACACATTGTTTTCCTTTATGGACTCCATTTCGAATTTCATGGCCTCAAGCCATTTCTCAGAATTGGATCTCTGCATAACATCTATATAAGTGATCAGATCCTCATCGTTCTCATCGAGTTTGATGGGATCACTATCCTGAACTAAGAAACCATAGTATCTATCTGGATGATATGGTACTCTACCGAATCTCCTTAATGGTGTAGGTAACTAGGCTCCAGATCAGATCTAATCAAATTTGACTCAGGTTCAACTATAGATATCGATTTTTTTACCTGCTAAACTTCATCAAGTTCAACCTTAGAGGCAATAGCTCCTTCACCAAGGAATTCATTTTTCAAAAAGGTTGCCTTAAAGCTGATGAACACCTTTTGTTCATCAGCATGGTAGAAATAGTATCCTTTGGTCTCTTTTGGGTATCCTATAAACGTGCACTTGTCAGACCTAGGTCCAAGTTTATCTATAACTAACCATTTAACATAAGCCGAGCACCCCCAATCCTAAGGTGTGAAAGTGCTGGCTTACATCCTATCCATATCTTATATAGAGTCTTAACTATAGACTTACTTGAAATCCTATTTGATAGATAACAAGTTGATTCGAGTGTATATCCTTAGAAGGATATCGGCAAGCTGGCAAAACCCATCATGGATCAGACCATGTTTGATAGAATTTGATTCCTCCTTTCATACACACCATTATGCTGTGGTATTCTTAGAGGAGTCTATTGGGAGAGAATCCCATTCTCTCCTAGATATATGAGAAACTCACCAAAAAGATATTCCTCTCCTCGATCAGCCCGAAGAGTTTTGATACTCTTTCAAATTTATTTTTTTACTTCACTTTGGAATCATTTAAACATTTCAAATGAATCCAACATGTGTTTTATCAGATAGACATATGCATATCTAGATAAATCATCTATGAAAGTAATGAAGTAGAAATATTTACCTCTAGCACTTGTGCTCATTGGTTCACATACATCAATATGTACTAAACTTAAGAGCTCAGTGGCTCTTTCACCTTTCTTAGTAAAAGATGACTTGGTCATTTTACCAAGATGATAGGACTCACAAGTTGGAAGTGATTCACTATCACTAACTTTGAGGATTTTCTGTTGGTCAATCTATTTATCCTGTTCTTGTTTATATCACCTAGACTATAGTGCCATAAATAGATATCTGATATACTATCTAATCTAGGATGCTTATCAGTTGAATAGACTACGTTAATAGATTATGATAGCATATACACACTATTGTTCAAATATCCATAGAAAATAGTAATACCATTCATAATGATATTACAAACATGTTTCTTTATTGATATTTCATAATTATTTTTGGTCAGAAGGCCTATAGAAATAACATTCAAAAAGAAACTAGTATAGAAATTACAATCACTAAGAACAACTGTATGGGACTCAAATACAAGTTTTAGAATTTTTAAAGCTAGAACTGGAACTGATCTTCCATCTTCAATGTTCAAGAACCTTTCACCTTGCTCGAATCTGCTACTGACCTACAACTCCTGCAATGAATTGCAAATATGGTAAGGGCTACTGCTATCCAATACCCAGTCAGTAATATCGTAAATAAAGAAATTGCAAGGAGTTATCATATGAATACCTTGCCCAGCAACCGCTTGCTTCTTTCTCTATCTGTTCGGATCCAGAGAGGCAATATACTGAGGATAGTTTCTCTTTCAATGCCCTCGCTTCTTGCAAAAGAAGCATTCAGCTAGACTCTTACTAGGCTTGATCTTTCTAGTCTGCCCTGCATAGATGTCCCAGCCTGAACTAGCACCTTCTTAGCTTTCTTCTTCTTATTCTTCTTTCCTTTCCTAAAGGGTCGAGAACTAGAAGACGAACCTCCTACTATATTCACTGACTTCTTGTGAAGTTGGTGATCCTTCTTAAAGTTTTGAAGCAACCCCAGTAACCCGTGGTACTCTACTTTAAGTTTTGTCATTTAAAATGAGTAAGGAATGAAAGAAAAGACTTGGGCAATGAGTTCAGTATTGCATCCTTCCCAAGCTATTTATGCAAAAAAAAGCCGAGCTTGCTCAATCACTCTATCAGCTCAATCATGTATAATACATGATCAATGATAGAGGCACCATCCCACATCTTGGCATTAAAGATAGTACAACTAGTCTTGTGTCTCTCCACATCATTGGGTGTGCCAAAGAAATCCTCCAACACTTGAAGTATGTCCTTTGGCTGAGCCATCTCAAATCTATGACTGAACTCATTGCTCATAGTAGCCAGCATAATACAGCACACCATAGTCTGATCACGAGCCACTTCTGATAAGTATCTCTAACTGTTCCACATGCATTGACAGCTGGCTCCTCAGGTATAGGATTCGTTAATACATATAGGATCCGTTCATACTCCAAGATAATTTTTAACTTTCGATACCAGCTATTGAAGTTGAATCCCACCAACTTATCACTATCCAATAATGATTAGAGCAATAGAAAAGTGGCCATATCTGCACAAAGAAAAATCATAACCTAATTAGTAATTGATTCAATAAACCTAAAGATTTGAACTTTAATCAAAAGATTTTTTTACTATTTTATTCAAATTAGTAGCCTCTACCTCTAATTTGAGGAATTACCCTAATTTTTTAGTGGGTACTAGAATCCACATAGACTACACACAAGCCCAACTTTGGTTGGCCAATCGATGTGCATCTAAGGGTAGGTTCATAATCAATTATTTTTTTAAATAATTTTTAGTAATTAAATTTTGCCCCAATCTCTAATCAATAGGCTTTGGCCTCTACTGAAAAGGTCTAGTTAGGTCCAACCATTAACACGACCATACTTGATCCATCAAATCAATAAATGATTGGGCCCAACTTTAGTTTGCCAACCTAACCATCATTTAGAAAGATGCAACCAAAAAATCACATAATGAATGATAATTTTATTAACCGATAAATACCAGGCCTTTGGGCCTCCAATGATTATCCAACTAATAAACCCATTATCACCCACTTTAACGAAAGTTTATGATTTAGTTATCATAATAACTATCTCATTTTAGGAGCCTAATAATTTTAAAGGATTTAATTTGAAGATGAGGAAAGATTAGATGAACCAGCTTGTCATGATCCTTCCACTGACTTCACCAAGTCAGCTTAAGAAAGATCATTAATAGGCTGGTCTAGGAGCACCTAAATTAGTTAAACTGATTTACCTAGCTGACATGGGTCAGCTCGAATAGTCAAGTGATCGGATCAAAACATAATTTTACCAAGAGGCCAGGTAAATTCGATTAGTGGGAGGGTCTGCCAAAGCTTGCCTTAGACATCATCAAAAATAGCCAGGTAAGCAGGCTGCCAATTAAAGACCATCGGTCTGGTTTATCTTAGACACTAACTGGTTTAATTAGTTTTAATTAGATCAACCTAATAATTCATGCTGGACTGCGTAGCTAAGAATCAAGTCTATCTTACATCTCGTTAAAGACATGGACTTGACCAATTATAACTATTGTAATTGATCTAGAGAATCCTTGACCTAATCTAAGACAACAATTGATTAGATTTAGTCAATTCTCTAATTAAGTTCATTCTTTAATCTAACCCTAGGTCTAACCCAATTAATGAACCTAATCCCCACTAACCCATTTAACCCAACGTGTTATGATTTGTGTCTTAGGATCTTCAATTCACAATCCTAATTTCTAATCAAACAACTTCTTAATTCTTAATTAAGTTTTGGACTGAGGGCTAGGGTTCAGCTTTTCCAAAATAATTTTTATATGTATAAAATAATTTTACAACATAGTTCTATCAATCAAGTTGCATGTTTGATTTATAATCAATATGCAAGTAAAATAAGCATGTAACTACTTTATATCAAATCTAAATAGATTCATGTAATTGAAATAATTTCAACTATAATCAATCATAAATTATCTTAGATCAAATCTAACATATTTATGATGCTTAAAATTAGATTAAAATATTTTTAATCAAATCATAAAATTTTTTAGATCTAATCTAAAATTTTATGATTAATATTTTAGATCAGCACGTACTAGAACAACCTTTCTATTATAAGGGATAAATCTTATAGTAAGACAACCTTATAACTATTCACGTAATCTAAAAATTTTATTTTTAGATCTAAATCTATTTTAAATCTACTAAATTAAAAATAAAATTAGAATAAATCTAATAAATTTATGATTAGAAGTAGATCAACATGAACTATGACAATCTTTCCACTGTAAGGAGTAAACCTTACAGCAGGACAACCTTATTGTAGATCGTGTGATAAAATATTTTAATTTTAGAATTAATAATTAAATTATAAATTAAATTTAATCTAATAAATGCTCAAATAATTATGTAATAAAAAATTTAAGCTCTGATATCAATTGAAGAAACCAGATCTTGGGTTTCAGGGCTAGATCTTGAAATTTTTTCAGGATCAGGCAGAAGACTTAAATAAATTAATATATATTTTAAAAAATAAAAAACTTTAGATCTAAAATTTTACTATATAATTATTGTATATAATTAAATCAAAAATTAAAAATATAAAGAAAGAAGAAATATTGATCATATCAACGTAGATCTACACTAAATCAGAATTATATAAGTAACAGGAGATCAGATCTTTGTTAGCTAAGCAAGTTAGATATTTTAACTTGCTGATCCAATCTTGAAGATGATGTTGTAAGCTGCATACATGTTTGGCCTCTAGGAGATGTCCACATGAGCCCATGAATGCTGATTAAAAGTTTGGTATCCAAAAATCAGCATAGTTTGCTAGAACTGCGCTAATCCTTCTTTAATGATTGATCTGGATTCTTCAAAAATTGGACTCTTCAAATTTCAAAAGTTGAGGAAGATGTTATGCGATGTTGAGACTTCTCTCAAAAGCTCATAAATAATGGAGAAAGAGGTGTAGAACAAAATTCTAGAAGAAGACCCTCTTCTTCTTTAATCTCTCACCTAGACACCTTGATTGGTATCTTTAAAATTCCCACACCCTAGATAAATTTTTTCCTAGTTTTTCCATACCCAAGAGCACTCTCAAATATCTAGAATCCACAAAAAGATTAGCCCAAAATTTATTTTAAATAGAGAGATATGGACCACTCTTTCTCTAGCTCAAATATCTAGTAAGGAAGGTCCAATTAAGGCATGATTTGGGGTGCCCAACTCTTGGGCGCCCCCTCCTTTTCAACTGTGGACCACCAGGTTTTGTCATACAAAAATATCTCTAAAAGCCACAAAAATTCCAAAAATAATCTAGGTGGAATTGGTGCACTATAGAAAGAGTTTTGATTATCTAAAATTCTATCTTATAAAATTTGAAATCAAAACCAATTCCTACTTTGACTTGGTCCACACTTAATTTACCATGTAAGAAAGAAAGAGGAAAGGACTTTGGGACATGGTGGGCTTCTCTTGGGCATGAAGAATTCATGCAGAATCAAAGGGAGCATGAAGGGTGGGCATTGGGACTAAGGTGGCGCAAGGATAGGGAATCCTAGTCATACTAGGATTCCTATTTTGACTTGGTCATATATGATTTCTTAAACCAAATCAAACTAGAAGTAAATCAACCTAATTAAATTAGGATCTAACCCAATTAAGAACTTAATTAAATTATATTAAATTAGATTTAATTTTCTAATTTAATTTTTTAATCAAATCAAAAAATTGAGTTGATCCAAGTCCTAGTTGAACTAGGACTAATTCTTCCTTGCACTTGGCTTATCCAATAAACCAATTGGACTTGATCCAATCAAGTCCAAACTAAATTTAATTAAATCATATTTAATTAAACTTAAGCTCAGTGCTCTGGCTTAATTAAATTAAGTCAATTAGCAATCTAATTGCTAATTGGTCCTCCTACAATACTTGTACTAGAGTAAACACCAATCATGTTGACGTTTAATCGTTGAACGATTCTTAATCATTGATCAACCATCCAATCAGCTCATGAGCTCTAATATGTGTGACCTCATAGGCCTAAACCTAAGCTAATAGCATAGAAATAAATTTTTATACTAATCAAAATAACCATCTAGCATTGGTACCTGATGACTAGATAGGTCGAATGTGTAGAACAACATTCCTAGAACCTATGCGGATATAGTTTCCATATAATTCATCCCCTTGATCAAAATACTCATAGGACACCTCAGAGTTCAACTGTCAACTCTAATACGATTGTACACATTATATTCAAAATATCAAATCCATCTCATGGATTATCCTGGCTAAGGTTTTGCTATATTGCAATACAGTGATATATTTTTCTCCAACTCTTGGAGTGATCAATTCCATGTTGATTATACTCTGACTTTGCAAGTACTTGACTATGCCCAGAAGCCTTCCGTTACTAAATTAGAAATTCAGTTAGCCTGGTACCAAAGCATAGTAAGTTGCTTGGAAATCACTTAGATGACCTCAGGTCTAAGGGAGATTGATAACTATATTCTATCAAAGACATTCTCGACAGCAAAATGCTCTAAAGTTGGTCACGTTTAATGATGATATATCCATACATCTCACCTATATGCCATATCAGTGTCTCCACACCTCTTGGTTAAGAGGACAACTAACCTATATGGCATACAGCGATCTATGCTCGATAGATACTATTATCCTAATTAATAGCCTATCATTTGATCGTGAACAAATTTAAGGACTAATCAATAAATCTTCTCTTTATTGAAGCTAAGTAGTCTTAAGGACTTCATCACAATAATGGAGTTTGTTAAAAGATGAATACTTTATGATAAAAAATATTAAAAATATATTTTATTTATTAATAAATTAATTATAGATATAATGCAGCTCAACCATCAATAGACTGATGATTGGCTTTGGGATATATTTTCCAACATGGCCTTCTTTAAACCTGCCTTCCTTCGACCCCACCCCACCACCCCCTTTGGCCGCGCCCCATCATCCCGCCCCGCTGCCGACCCCCTTTGGCCCTACACCCTATCCTACCATTGGCTACCTCCATCGATATCCTTTGAACCCACTATTTTTATTAATTTATTTATTAATTTATATTTTCTAATTTTTTTATTAATTTACCTCTCTAAGCATATATATATATATTATCTGACTTTGATTGCTAACATGTTAATATGATTTTTGATGCTTAATAAATATAATATTAAAATTATTATATTATTTATAAATTATTTATTATTATATTCATAAATTAAAATATATTCATAATTTAATATTATATTTTAAATTATTAAATTTAATATTATTCATAAATCATTTATTATTTTATATTCATAAATTAAAATATATTCATAACTTAATATTATATCTTAAATTATTAAATTTAATATTAATAAAAATATTATATATATTATTTTTTATTTTATTATTTTTTATAATATTTTATTTTAAAAAATTAGTTTTTTTTATAAAGAAGCTATGATGACTTTTAGTGGAAAATGGTTAATTCTTGGTATGATTTTAGTGATATGAGCTCTCTTATTTTTTCTTTTTTTTCTATAAATATTTCAATAACTCTAAATGGTAAGGAGATCTTGGATGGCCAATGACGTTTAGCGGGCAATCGATCATAGCCAATTTGGTTTAG
>QRFJ01003587.1:0-23069 GCA_006176705.1 Cocos nucifera
TGGGATCACCATCCTAGACCAAGATTCATAGCATCTATCCGAGATGGGTGGGGCTACGAGTACTCTATCAATCAACCCTAATTAAGGATCGTAAGATCATGAGGATCGTCTTCGATATCTTCTAATTACATCTGAGTGGGTCCCAATCTACTTAGGTTCATTCATTAACATAATGCATCGGCAAAATCTTATCTAACCGTATATAGAAGCTTCATCAACGCTTACGACCTGTTAGAGAGCAATAAGTATATCTTTCATGCAAGGAACTTCTTTTTTAGATCGACAGAAACCGTTGTTGCCACTAGTTGCCCTAAGGCTGACGAACATCTTTTATTCATCAGCATGATAGAAATTATATCCTTCGATCTCTTTTGGGTATCCTATGAATGTACACTTATCAGACCTAGATCCAAGTTTGTCTATAACTAACCGTTTGACATAAGCCGGGCACCTCAAATTCCTAAGATATGAAAGTGCTGGCTTACGCCCTGTCCATATCCATATGTGGTTTTAATGATAAGTACCATAAATTTATCTATAAATGCATCAATTTAATAATTAATTTATATTTATTTTTAAGAATTAATAATTAATTGATGCATATTTTTAAAAAATTAATATTTTTTATTAATTAAAAATTAATTAAAAATAATAAAAATTAAAAAATTAAATTTTATAATCATTGGAAAGAGCTTATTTTTTTGATCACAACAAAATAAATTTCATATAAAACAGAGCTAAAATGAAGAAGATATAAATTTTTAAATAAATAAAATAAATAAAAATTAAATGAAAATAACATGCAGCTCAGCCGGCTCAAGCCATTGTGCCATATTAGCCTGTGCATCCAAATGCACCAAGCCAAGTCGACGAAGCCAAAATGCCAAGCCAGCCATCCAAGCTGAGCCAAGCCACGGAAGCCATCAGTCGGACCACGATCCAGGTGTGGACCGCCAGCTCAGCAAAAACCGATGAATCATAGAGCGACACGTGGTGTACCTAGATCCTTAAAGGGTTCACAGAAATCTATCATGGCTCATAGGGCATTTTGGACTTTTCACTCGATAATAGGAGGGGTCGATTGGTTATGGTGTACAGTGCAGTCGGTCCACGCGGTCCATAGGAATAGTAAAGATGCGATTGAATGGCTGCAGTCACTTACGATCAAGATCGAATAGTGGAGATATAAAACTAAGTTTGGTTTGAACTTAGCTTCATGTGGATCGCCATCCAATGGTAGTGCTTGATCCAGGGGATGATCCGATGGTCCAGAATGCTCCCAATGGTAATTAGGACTCCCAACATGAGATCAATGGCTAGATTTCCTCCATCAATGTGCGATCAATCGCCAGAATTTAATCTGATCTGATCTGGGCCAATACGCATCCGATTTTGATGATTTTTGGTCCATTGGATTCTTATTGAATGGCTAGATTTCACCAAACTTACTAGATTCATAACAGAGCTATTTTAATCCAATTTTTACTCAAATTTTTTTGTATTTTGATGATTAAAAAGGCTCTTAGTCCCACATTGTCTCCAAAAAAAATCTCCAGCCCTCCTAGCCCTATAAAAAAAAATCCTAGGCCTCTAGAAATTAATAGATCTATTGAGACAAAAGCTAAGGAACAGGATGGAAGCCAAGCTTAGGGTTGAATATTGCTTTAAAGCTACAGTGCTGAGAAGAGAGCCAATCTTCTACGCCATCGCCACGCCTATGCTGATCTACGATCTCCTTCTAGTTTTCTTTTCTCTTTTCTTTTCTTTAATTTCCTATATTTAAATTCTACATTTGAGTTTTATAAAGAAAGCTTTATTACTCTTTTTAATTCTAACTCTTTAAATTAATTGTTCTTTTCTTTTGCTCTTTAATTTTATCGTAAATAGCCGCTAAGATCTAAATAGTGGATCTTAGTACCAAGTTTATTTTTTCTTGCTCAATTTAAATTCTACTTTTATTTATAAATTTATTTTTTGACTTTAATTTTTTTTTCAAAAATTCTTCTTTTTTTTATTTTATAAAAAATTAAGGATTTTAGAATTAAATCATTGTCTCTCTATGGATTCAACCCGACTCACTTCTCTCTTCATAACTTTTAATTAATTTAAAAAGTTGGATTTAAACTGATAAATATGGTGTCTTAACGACAACATTGCGTTCCTATCAAATTTTGGCACCATTGTCGGAGAGGCATAAAAATTAAAAATTTTCTCATTTCTTTGATTTTTTATTGCCTTCTAGTTATTTTTCTTATTTATTTTGTAGAAAAAAAAAAGAGAAAAGAATAAAGAAGATTAGGGCACGATTCGGTGAGATCATTCCTAAACCCTAAATCTCTTTCCTTATTTTTAATATTTACTTTACTTTTAAATTAATTAAAAATTACCTACTAAAATATAATTAAAAATCTCATCACAAGATTAGAAACCCTAATTGTTTAGAGCATCTATCATATAAGTTTTATTTTTGGTGATTGCTGGAGGCAAGGTAAGCTATTCAAAAATTGAATTAATTACATGTATCTAGTTTAATTGCATAGAATCCCTTGCTTGAAAATTTGAATATGCATATCATATTGAATCAATTTAAGGGCACAACCCATTAAACAAAATAAGGTGGGGATTTGATCACCCTTTCTTGGCCCACAAACAACCAAAATAAGATGGGGATTTGATCACCCCTCCTTGGCCCACAAACAACCAATCCTCATATTGCATTAACCCAAACCTTAACTCTTAAAATCAATTAGACGTCAACCCTTATGGATATTTCGAGCTCAATAGAACAAGAAAACCTTAGTGTTGAAATAGGTTAGGATTAATCAATTTAACTGGTGTCTAGGAAAGTAGTTCAGGAATGATTGGGTTCGAAGGAAGGTGGTTACATAATTGGTTTCGTTTGCTTACCTAGCCAAGCACAATTGGTGTCTAAGGTAAACAACGGAGGGACTCCCACTGATCTTACACTTACCTAGCTAGTTGATTGGCTGATCCTACACTCGGAGTGCTCAAAGGCTGACTTGGAACAGTTAGGAGCTGTCTAGGTCTAGGCTGATCTTAGGTTAGGATTAATTTGTTTGAAACTTGTTTGAAAATAATTTTTTTTTTACTTTAGGTATTCTCAATCTCTATTGCCCTGACATAAGGTTGCCCTAGCATAACGGAAAGTTATGTTGAATGGTTATCCTACGGTATGAAAAGGTTGAATTAACTTAAAACTTAAAAAAAAAAAAGATTGAGGACATTGAGAATATAGTGAATTCTCCAACACCCATGTGGAGAAGGATTTCAGATCGACTAGTCAAAATGGATTTAATACCTATTTTAGATCCTACAACCTCAACATCCATAATGGATTTAGCAAATCAGCCTCAACCTCAAATCCTTAAGGACTTATGTTATCCAGTTGGTTCCGTCTAACCATCTTGTATCAGGTTGGCCCAATCTATAGCAAACAACTTTAAAATTAAACCTCAAATCATTAACATGCTTCCAAACTTTGTGGGAATAGAAGATGCATATATATTCATTAGGAAATTTAAAGACATTTGTGCAACTATGAAACTACATCAATTGTTAGAGGACGAAATCAAACTGAGATTAATTAATTTTGTACTTAAGGATAATGCCTAAAAGTGGCTTTATAGTCTTCCAAATCAATCTATCATGACCTAGGAGGACATTGTGAGAATATTCTTAAAAAAATATTTTTCTCATCATAAAACAACTAGAATTAGAAATGAAATAAACAAATTCTATCAACTAGCTAGTGAATCATTTTGGAAATACTTTGATCGATTCAAGAACCACTTGACCCAATGCCCACACCATGGAATAGAAACTTGGAGGCTATGCCAAATAATTTATGAAAGATTAGATTCAAATTCCCGAACAATGCTAGAGTCCATGTGCAAGGGATAATTTACATACAAAGAACTAAATGAAGCCTGACAATTTTTAGAAGACCTAGCTGAGAAAAGTTTACAATGAAAAACAACTAGGGAACCAGAAAAATCCACACCTTCAAGAGGTGGAATATACCAAATTCAGACCTCCCTAGCTATAGAAGCCAAGCAACTTTGACCCATAGGTTACAGGCCTTAGAACTTCAGAGACCAACCAGTGTGAACCAAGTGTCTACACTCATGTGCAATGGGTGCAATGCACCAGACCATGTCCTTGAGGAATGTCTCCTTACAATGAACCAATTAGATAATATATGTGCACAAGTGAATGCCACATATCAGAGATCATTGAACAATCCCTATGCACCGACTTATAACCCAGGTTGGAGGAACCATCCAAATTTTTTATGATTACAAAAATCAAATGTAGGCAGTCCAAGTTTCAATTAGCAGAACCCAAGGCCTAATCTTGGGATAAACACCCTACCACCACCAGACTTTAATATTAATGAAAAGAAACTTAGTTCTTTAGAGAAAAGCCTGAAAACCCTAGCCAAATCTAATGCTGACACTAATACCACCTTAAGCAATTTCATGCAAAGCATGGGCCAAATTCTAAATTTAAATTCTCAGACCATAGTCTGCTTAGAAATGCAAGTGAGTCAGCTAGCATCTACCATAAGTGAACATGAACGAGATAGGCTACCTAGCCAACCTGAGCCCAACTCAAGGAATCAAAATGGTAGACCATCACAAGGAAACCAGGTTAATCAAATTAATGCTATTCATTCCTTGAGATTAGAAAATAAGTGGATAATAAGGTAAATACACCTGACACTAGAGAAGACTTGAGTGCTGAGTCTATTGAGCCACCTAATGAACAATCTACCTTACAAACTCAAGCTCTTGAAACAGATAGTGCACCAAACCAGATGCCCACAATCTCTAAAGCTCCTTTTCCAAATCAATTAAGGTCTAATAAAATATTGAAAAATTTAGACAAAATATTAGAGGTATTTAAGCAAGTTCAAGTAAATATTCCTCTACTAGACATGATCCAACAAGTTCTAACTTATGCCAAATTCTTAAAAGACCTTTGCACCAAGAAAAAGATGACTAACATACTAAAGAGAGCTTTCTTAGCAGCAAGTGTAAGTTCATATTTGTTAAGTCATATGCCTATAAATTACAAGGACCCAGGTTCTCCAATAATTTCATGTGTTATAGGAGAAATCCATATTGAGAAGGCATTACTTGATTTAGGGGCTAGTATAAATATTTTGCCCTATTTAGTTTATAAGCAATTAGGATTGGAAAAGATTCAGCCAACAAGGATCACATTACAATTAGCAGATCGATCTTTTAGGATCCCTAAGGGAATGGTAGAAGATGTTTTGATTAAGGTTGGAAATTTTATCTTTCAAGTTGATTGTCATTTTGGAGACTGAGCCAATATCAAATCCTAAGGGTCAAATCTCAGTGATTTTAGGAAGACCAATCCTAGCTACTGCTAATGCTGAAATCAATTGTCGAAATGGACTTATGAAACTGTCTTTTGGAAACATGACTATCGAGCTGAATATTTTCAATTTGGATCAGGAATCTACCAAGCATGCTAATGTAAGTATAGTCCAAATTGAAATTTATGAATCCATAGACATTAGCAATGAGGAAGTCGATCTTGAATCTAGTATCTGGCCAATCCATGAATATGAAAACCTAAATAAAATACTTGGAGATAATAAAAATGGCCAGAGATGGGAGCCTCCCACTAAACCACCCATAGAAATGACTAAACCATCACCTGAGTCATCAAAAGAAGAGGCACCCAAAGTAGAGCTGAAATCTCTTCTTGAGCACCTCAAGTATGTATATTTAGGTCCAGAGAAAATCTTGTCTATAATTATTGCATCAGACTTGAATCCTAACCAAGAAAAGAAATTATTAGCGATCTTAAGAGAGAACTAAGAAGCAATAGGCTGGACCATGGCAGATATTAAAGGAATAAGCCCTTCCATAGTTCAACATAGCATACACATAAAGGAAAAGGCTAAACCAACTCGAGATGTCCAAAGAAGATTGAACTCAACCATGAAGGATGTAGTCAAAAAGGAAATTCTAAAGTTGTTGGATAATGGAATTATTTACCACATTTTAGATAGTTCGTGGGTAAGCCCTATACAAGTGGTACCAAAGAAATCTGGGGTAACAGTAGTCCAGAATGAAGCTAATGAACTTATCCCAACTAGGACCCAAATGGGGTGGAGGATCTGTATAGATTATAGAAAATTGAATGCATCTACAAAAAAAGATCAGTTTCCTTTGCCATTTATTAATCAAATATTGGAAAAATTAGTCAGACAAGAATTTACTATTTTCTAGATGGATACTCTAGTTATAAGCACATCCCCATAGCCCTTGAAGATCAGAAAAACACCACATTCACCTACCCATTAGGAATATTTGCTTATAGGCGTATGCCCTTTGGACTATGTAATGCTCCAGCAACTTTCCAAAGATGTATGATCAGCATATTTTCCAATATGATTGAACGATTTCTAGAAATTTTTATGGATGACTTTTCTATCTTTGAACCTAGCTTCTCTGAATGCTTAAACCATCTAAGACTTGTTCTAGGAAGATGTAAGAAGAAGTATTTAGTTCTTAATTGGGAAAAATGTCAATTCATGGTTAGATAAGGTATAGTTCTTGGCCTTGTAATTTCAAAGAAAGGAATAGAAGTTGACAAGGCCAAAGTTGACCTGATTGCAAGTCTTCCACCACCCAAGACTGTTAAAGAAATTTGTTCATTCTTAGGACATGCTGGATTTTATAGAATGTTCATATCCAATTTTAGCAAAGTGGCTCGCCCTTTGATGAACTTGTTAGCAAAAGAAGCAAAATTTGAGTTTACTTCTAAGTGCCTTGAGTCTTTTGAATTTCTTAAAAAGGCACTCATTTCAGCTCCCATCATTCATCCACCTATCTAGACCAAACCTTTTGAGGTCATGTGCGATGCATCTGATCATGCTGTAGGTGTAGTCTTAGGTCAAAAAATCAACAAGCTATCGAGAGTTATTTATTATGCAAGCAAAACATTAAATGATGCGGAGCTTAATTACACCACCACGGAGAAGAAATTCTTAGCTATTATCTTTGCCCTAGAAAAATTTAGATCCTATTTGGTTGGATCTCATGTTATTGTCCATACTGATCACTCAGCCATTAGACATCTCCTAGCAAAGAAAGATGCTAAGAAACGTTTAATTTGATGGATCTTGCTCCTTCAAGAATTTGACCTAAAAATTAAGGACAAGAAAGGGATAGAGAATGCAGTTACTGATCACTTATCCGTAGTCATAGTTGCACCATCTAATGAACCACCTATCAATGAGTATTTTCCAGACGAACAACTCATGTCAGTGTCCATTGAACCATGGTATGTAGATATTGTGAATTATTTAGCCATTGGTAAAGTGCCTTCTCACTGGACTAGTTTGGATAAACACAAATTCTTTTCCCAAGTAAAGTATTTCATTTGGGATGATCCATATCTGTTTAAACAGTATTCTGATCAAATCATTAGGAGGTGTGTCCCTGATAATTAGGTTAAAAGTATTCTGTCATTTTGTCATGACCAAGCATGTGGTGGTCATTTCACATCTAAGAAGACTACTACCAAAGTACTTCAATGTGGATTTTATTAGCCTAATTTATTTAAGGATGCATATGTGTACCATAAAAGTTGTGATCGATGCCAACAAATGGGTTGGATTACAAACAGAGATATGATGCCACTCAATCCAATCTTGGTAGTTGAAATTTTTGATGTCTGGGAAATTGATTTTATGGGACCATTTCTGAATTCCTTCGAAAATGAGTATATCATAGTGGCTGTTGATTATGTTTCTAAGTGGGTAGAAGCTATTCCATGTAAGTTTGATGATAGCAATGTGGTCGTTAAATTTCTTAAGAAAAATATTTTCTCTCACTTTGGTACTCTTAGAGCAATCATTAGTGATCAGGGAATATATTTTTGTAATCGACCCTTTACCGCATTAATGAAAAAATATAATGTTGTCCATAAATTAGCCACACCATATCATCCTCAGACTAGTGGACAAGTTGAAGTGTCAAATAGACAAATCAAACAAATCTTGAAGAAAATTGTTAATGCCAATAGAAAGGATTGGTCTGTGAAATTAGTTGATTCACTTTGGGCCTACCACATTGCCTACAAGACCAACCTAGGAATGTCTTCTTATAGGATTATGTTTGGAAAACCATGTCACTTGTCTGTTGAGTTAGAACATAAAGCCATGTGGGCAGTAAAAAAATTAAATATGGACCTAGACATAGCCGAAAACCATAGAAAGCTTCAGATCAATGAATTAGAAGAATTGAGAAATGAAGCTTACAAGAATGCCAAGGTATACAAGGAATAGATGAAAGTATTTCATGATCAAGCAATTCATAGAAAATCTTTCAATCCTAGACAAAAAGTTTTTTTTGTATAATTCAAGGTTACATCTTTTTCCTGGAAAGCTTAGGTCTAGATGGACAGGACCTTTCTTTGTTAAAAAATTTTCCCATACGGGACTATAGAGATTGAAAACCCAAGCAATGGTGTTGTTTCTAAAGTTAATGGTCAATGATTGAAATCATTCTTAGAACTACCCATAGAATCTATGGAGGAAGCCATGGTTTTTTATGAACCAACATATCTCGGTTAGTCTATTATCACGGTTTAGTCTGGCTGAAGACTTTAAACTTAGCGCTTCTTGGGTGGCAACCCAATATTCCTTGAATCTAATTTATTTTTTTTTAGTTTATTTTCTTTTTAGGCTAAGCTGGAGAAGGATCAAAAGCTTCAAGGCCCATGCTAAATGAATAAACATAAATTACACACTTTTTTTTGTTCTCCCTCCCCATTGAGGACAATGTCAATTAAGTTAGGGGGTAAAAAAAAATATCAAATTTTAAAACTATTTAGAAAAAAAAAATTTGGATAAAACTATATTTTAGGAAAGAGAATCTTAAGCAAAATAAACTAGGAAAAGTAATAAAATGTCAGAACTTGGCTAATAATGGAGGAGCGAGTTAAGCAAGCCACCCTTGGCGTGTGACCAAGCTGGAGCCTACTTAGGAGTCATTTGGAAGGGACTAACAGCACTTCTAATTGGATTTCATTAGACACACCTAATGAAGCAAAGTAGGTGTTGATTATAAGGCTAATTGAGGATTCAATTATCACTAAAAATTGGTGGTTTATATATAACTCAATTAAAGAAAACTTTGAATTTAAGGAAAGAGCTACCTGCTTAAAATAAAAAATGTAAAATACAAAGTATATGTGGATTGCCCTAAACTTAGTAACTGGATCTTTGCACCTAAGTCAAGTATGGAAGTTCACATCAAATGGTGAAGGAAAAGCCAGGATGCTCAGTATAATTTTTTTTTAAAAAAAAAGCAGTGTGAAAGCTACCTTAATTCATGCACTTAACTTGAGAGTATATAGAAAATTAACCAAAATAGGTGATAAAAGAAGATTCGTTTGTCCTTTGAATTAACATCCAAATGCTAAGTTAGTATTCACGAAGTGCTAAAAATCTTTAGATGAACTCTAAGAAAGTTTCTGATTAATCTGCCATGAAATTTGCCTCTGAAACTCAATACTTAATTAGTGATACTGTCTAAACTTTTGATCTTAAATCCTAAACCTATTCTTGTGAAGGAGGATCTTAATGAAACATGGTAATTAATCTAAACTAAATTCTTTCTTTACTTGAGGATGAGCAAAGCTTAAGTTGGAGGGTGTGATAAGCACCATAAATTCACCAATAAAAATATCAATTTATTAATTAATTTATATTAATTTTTAAAAATTAATGATTAATTTATATATTTCTAAGAAATTAATATTTTTATTAATTAAAAAATAATAAAATTAAAAAATAAAATTTTATAATCAATAGAAAGAGCTCATTTTTTTGGTCATAATGAAATAAGTTTTGAGCAAAACAAAGCTAAAACAAAGAAGATATGAATTTCTAAAAAAATAAAATAAATTAAAATTAAATTAAAAAAAAAGAAAATAGCTCAGTCGGCTCAAGCTGCCGCACCATATCAGCCAGTGCGTCCAAATGTGCCGAGCCAAGCCAACACACCAAGCCAGCCACTCTAGTTGACTCAGCCGCAAAAGTCGTCAGTCGGTCCACGATCCAGGCATGGACCGTCAGCTCAGCAAAAACTAGCGAATCACGGAGCGACACGTGGTGGACCTAAAGCCTTAAGAGGTTCATGGAAAATCCATCATGGCTCACAGGGTAAAAAGATAATTTCACATCAAAGTAGTGAGCGGTGATTGGCTGAGGCGTTCGGTGTGCTCGGTTCGTGCGGTCCATAGCTACAGTAATTGCTCGATCTGATGGTCAAAAAACCAGCCGATGAAGATCCAATGGTTCAGAAGCATCTCTGACTTGATTAAGAATGTGGATCGTCATCCAATGGCAGTGCTCGACCCAGGGGATGATCCGACGATGGAGAGAGCTCCCGGTGGTGATTAGGACTCCAAATGCATGATCAACGGCCAGATTTTCTCCATCAACATGTGATCAATAGCTAGAATTTAATCCAACGTAATTTGGGTCGATATGCTTTCAATTTTGATGATTTTTGGTTCATTGGATTCCTATTGAATGGCTAGATTTCATCAAACTTCACCAAATTTGTATCAGAGCTGTTTTAATCCGAATTTTACTCAGATTTCTTTGTATTTTGACGATTAAAAGGCTCTTAGTCCCATATTGCCTCCAGAAAAAATCTTCCGCCCTCCTAGCTCTATAAAAAGGATTCCAGACCTCTAAAAATGGATAGATCTAAGAGAGGAAAGCCAAGGTACAGGATGGAAGCCAAGCTCAGGGTTGAAGGTTGCTTCGAAGCTACAGTGCTGAGAAGAAGAGCTGGTCTTTTACGCCATCTCCATGCCTACACTGATCTGCGATCTTCTTCTAATTTTCTTTTCTCTTTTTTTTTCTTTAATTTTTTATATTTAAATTTTGAATTTGAGTTTTAATTTTAATAAAGAAAGCTTTATTACTCCTTTCAAATCTAGCTCTTTAAATTAATTATTCTTTATTGCTCTTTAATTTTATTGCAAGTAGCCGCTAAGATCTAAATAGTGGATCTTAGTACCAAGTTTATTTTTGCATAATTAAAATTCTACTTTTATTTATAAATCTATTTTCCAACTTTAATTTTCTTTTCAAAAATCTTTCTTTTCTTTTCAAAAAAAAATTCAAAGATTTTAGAATTAAATCATTGCTCTGTGGATTCGATCCAACTCACTACTCTCTATAAATTTTTAATTATTTTAAGAATTTAGATTAAACTGATAAACACAGTGTCTTAATGACAACATCGCATATCTTATCACAACCCAATGGAACTTAGTCGGCTCAGTACTGAGACTAAGTCGGCTCGATGCGCAGGCAAAGTTATGCGAGGGTTAGTTTTAAGCTAGGGTCTGGGTTGATCTTAGGGGTCTTAAGGCTTGGTTCAAAAGATCTTAAGGGGGCTAACTCATGTATGGATTGGATCTAGATCCAAAGGATGAGAGCATGGGAGATATGAGTGTACATGAGCTCGGTGAGTGCTTTCATGTTTTGGGTTAGCCAGAAAAGTTTTTGGTCGGATCTAATAACTATGTATAATTACATAGGTTGTATTAGGGTTTTAAAAAAAGAGTGAAATCAATACAGATCTCTTCTCCCTCAATTCTCTCTTCTTCTCTTCTCTCTAGAGTTGCCGTCCCAGGGTTCTTAAAGAAGCTCTAGAGAAGGGGGCGTCTCCCTCAAGCCCAAAGAGAGAGGCGCCCCATCACAAATCTAGGTGGAGGGTCGATGGTTTGTTGCCCATAGAAAACATCACAGGTTCCTTCAGATCCGTGCTAAAGATTAGGAGCTTTCGCAACATGGTATCGGTGCTTATGATATTAAGGATGATGGGCATTCGAGCGATATCATGGGTCTATAATTTAGTATCAGAGCTAGGTGATGCTTGGGACATTGTGAACGACAATAGTAGAAGGCTAACTTTGCTCAACTCAGTATTGTTTGTGCTTCCTTTCTATTACATATCTATTTTTAAATTATCAAGATGGATCATAAGTAGGTTGAATAAGATGCGTAAAGTGTTTCTTTGGAGAAAATTTGATATTGTAGATGAATTTCATTACCTGGTAAATTGAGACACTGTTTATAAGTCTAAAGAGCAAGAAGGCTTGGGAGTGATGAATTTAACTCAAATGAATCAATCTCTTATAGCCAAATGCACTTGAAAGTTTCTACAAAAATCCTCCAACCCCTAGTGGTCGTAGATTGTGTGAGCTTACTACTTGAAGAGGAGATTCAGCATGAGGTCAAGAAAACATACATCAAGATTTTTCTCTATTTGGAAGGATGTGTGGTCAAAAACTTTGGCACTCTAGAATTATATGGTGTTCAAAGCTAAGATTGGAGATTTTATTAGATTTTGGAAAGATCTTTGGATTGATGTAATTCCTCTTTCTTCTTGCTTTGATGCTCTTTGCTCTCAAGTAATACAGATAAATATGCCCATCTTGTCATTTTAGAGTTGAAGAAAGCTAGATTGGTGCATTAGAGTGCAGGGATCATCAACTGAACTTGAAGCCATTCTACTAGCTTCTTTGCTTGCCTCTTTTGCTTCTCTCAAATGTTCCTATATTGCAGATGTGCCAGTGTGGAAACTGGCCCAAATGAATTGTTCTTCGTTGGCTCTTTCTATAACTTTCTCAATTATGGCAGCCTAAAATGTCCATTTGCTAAAGTGCTTTGGAGGATTTGTGCTCCTAAAAAGATTAAGATCTTCTTGTGGTTAGCAACAAGAAATGTGCTATACGTAGATAAGGTGCTCGCCAAGAAGGGTTGGAATTTTAGCAATGGCTATACTCTATGTGGCTCAAATGTGGATATCATTTTTTTTTTAGATGGACATATGTTGGAAGTTTATGGACTACCCATAAGCTATAATTGAGATTTAAAGAAAGGCCAACTTCATTCCTTGACCTTTGAACGAGTTGGAGGAAGAAGAGCATAAGTTATTTGACAACAAGGTAGGGGACATGCTTATGGCTATAGTTTGTTGGGAGACGTAAAGGAAAAGAAATGAACACATCTTTTTATCTAAAAAAGGGTTTATTTACTATGTTTTGCAAAACATCTTTTAATCTTTTAGAAGCTGGAGCATTCTCTATCCATCTATGACTAATACTAAGGTACAAAGCTTTCAAAAGAGACTTGAAAGCTAGGCATCACCTTCTAGAATTTGATTTTTTCTATTTAATTTGCTAGCACCCACTTGTAGATATCATGTAACCTGTATTTATTTCTTGTTGTGAAATAAATTAGGGGGGTAGCCCTCTGGTGCCTCCCTTTTTC
This sequence comes from Cocos nucifera, assembly GCA_006176705.1. Taxonomy (NCBI): domain Eukaryota; kingdom Viridiplantae; phylum Streptophyta; class Magnoliopsida; order Arecales; family Arecaceae; genus Cocos; species Cocos nucifera. The sequence continues at coordinate 13,364 of QRFJ01003587.1, forward strand.
CTTCAAAAAAGAAAAAAAAGATAATATTTGTTGCTAATGAGGGGAAGGTATTAATTACCCCTGAGAACCAGGTCCAACCAATAATTTTTACCCAAACAGTCTTGAATAAGCAATAACAACACTATTGGTTGGAATCACAAAGAATTTTCATTCTTTGTAAATCCACGTGGATTATGCAGTTGCCTTCAACTTCAATCCCAAGAGAAATTAATAGTAGAAACAAAAGATTTGTCTACTTATAATCTTAGGATCATCACGACACAAACTAATTAAAGAGTGCAACCTCATTGTTTGTTAGGTTTAATTATTTTCTTCCCTCAAAAAATAAGGTTTATTTTATTAATAGTTGGCAATCAATTCACACATTGTTGCTACAGAAATTTGACCCTCATCGGAATGGTTGGAGTGGGTGGTGCTGATGGTCCTGGTGGCCAAACCAACAAAATAAGTCCTGACCGGAGATGGCTCCGGTGGAGATTTTCTGATGCTCAAGTCAAAAATTTAAGATAGAAATGGAGTATGCAAGAGTTTAAAGAATGTCATATCTGAGGGTCTCATTGAGACCCCTATTTATAAATAGGAATCAAAGTCGTTTGTGGGGAGCAATCCACAGGTAGTTCTGGTCGAATTGGACTTAATGCATGATGTTTATGGCCGATATTCTTGGGATTGGGTAGTTGTGATTGCCTTGTCTAAATCATGGCTAGTTGGAGAAAACCGTCGCTTGATTTTGAACGAGTGCTTCAGATTGACTGGGATTACCAGTTGGACTAGAGAACTGAGGTACTATCGGTAATAGATCGAAGACTTGTTGAAAGTCATTTGAAGATGGATCAATTATTAACTGAAGGAATGAGGGATTGATCGCTCTAATTTTTGGTGTAGGTCAGCAATCACATGAGTCTTTGGCCAAAGATCAATTGGAAGCTGATGATAGATCAGAGACTAGTAGTGATCTAAAGTTGTATACAGCTGAAGAAGTATCGACGATGGACCATGAATACTGGAGAATGACTGCAGGTCGATTAGCATCAGTGATAGGTTGGTTGCTATCTAAAGATAGATCAGTCAAGACTAATACCAATTACTAGTGGGCAGTGCCCTGGTGGTGCTGACGGCTATTTTGGGTGTCGAAGACCGATGATGGATTGGATGCTAATGATAGGTCGGTGAAGAATAAAAGTAGTGAAGATATTAATCTGATTCTATTGAATAGGTTAGAAATCGAGGGGAGATTAGTAGGTGTCGATGATGATTTGGTCGAGATGGACCAATCACTATTGACAAGCAATAATCTAGGGGTGGTGATCATCATTCAGGTGGGCCAAAGAGGGGTCGATTGAAGCCGATGATGGCTCAGTGAATTTAGAGATCACTGCCAAGTCTCCAAATGAAGCTCCATATCATCCAAGTTCTGGGGTCTTTGGCAAGGACTGTTTTATCCTCAATACTTGTCCCCCCACTTTCGAGTTTGAGCAGAAGTGGGCTCGGATGCGGGGAGTATATTGAATCAGGAGTGCTGAAGACCAATAATAGTATCTTTACAATTGAAACAACATATCCACAGGTTCCACAGGAAATGAGAAGTCATGCCAAAAGGCAATCATGAGGCAGCTTCAAATTGGAAGGATGGTTGGTGCTATTTGGGTCCACCTTTTTGAAATAAAATGGTTGATAACTTGGTTGGACTGACAAGTGGATGCCATGTGGAGGAAAATCAATGGTCAATGGTGATTTGACATCCAGCCATACTCATCTAGTTCAGCTTATAAATGGTTCTCTTGTTCTTCATCACTAAGTCTTCCTATTCCTTTTTCTTTCTCGTTTTCTTCTCTTCTCTATCCGGTTTGTGAGAGCTCCCACCGGCCATCCTTTTTTTATGCTTTTGCACTTTGCGATTGTTGTTGAGATCTCTCCTCTTTCTTCCAGTCAGGGTCTTCCCCATCTTCTTCCTCTCTTTCACCACTCGTGCAATCGTAGGTTGGTCCTCTAACCCTTTTATTTCCTATGTTGTTCATCCTCCATTCGTTGTTCTTTTTTATCTTCTTTTCTTTTCTTTTTTGTTTTGCTTTTTTGATCTTCTTGTATCTTCTCCATGGTTTACTTTGAGAGTTTTGTCGAAGATTGGTCCTCAGATCCTTCCTCTTCTTTGGAGAAAAATCTAATGGAATCGGGTGTCGAATGCAAGCTAGGTCGACTTGACCTTTATGCCTGGTACATTTAAATCTTACATAGATTTAGATGATTTGAGTTTGATCCAAGCTTAGTTTGGATTCTCTTTGACTTTGAGCTCGAGTTAAGATTTAGATGATTTGAGCTTGATCCAAGCTTAGTTTGGATTCTCTTTGACTTTGAGCTCGAGTTAAGATTTAGATGATTTGAGCTTGATCCAAGCTTAGTTTGGATTCTCTTTCACTTTGAGCTCGAGTTGCCAAGGTCAAGTGGTCATATTTGCACCCCGCTTCCAGGTTGGCTTGGGCTCTATGAGGAAGCATTCTAGGCTGGGCTCAGACTTTTTCTTCATCCATTCATCGTCGATCTTTTTTATTTTTTGAACATTTCTCTGTGCTCCCTTATCCCAAATTTATTTTGATTCATCATCGATTTTCTAGCTACTTGTTTCTTGGCTGAGGTTAACCCAACCATCTCTCTTTTTCGATCCTTTTTCACTATCAAGATCCATCCTCATTTTGAGAGTTGGTGGTACATCTCCCCCCAGCAAGGAATTCCTCCTCTAATAAAAGGGGCTCCTTTCTCGGTTCATGGATGGAAGGAGTGGTTATTGTTTATTTCGAATCCCACTATTGAGAGCTAGAGAATACCGAGCTAGGGTTGGCCGAGAGACTCCGTTATTAAGGAGATTCCTATATTAGGAAAGGTGGACATAAAGCACTCTCAGATTTTGTGGGATTATAAAGTTTTGCTTGGAAGCAACTTTTGTCTGAGCAGACCCTATTTAATGTAGGTCTGAGTCCAGCCGACCCCAAAGGTATGATAACTCTAGTCACTTTCAATATCTTTTCTTGTGTTCTAGTTTTGAGTTGTTTTGTTCTAATGTAGAATGAGGCCCAACGAACTTGAGAAATTGAAGAAGAGCATGGCCTGGAAGAGGAAGGCTTCGACCACTCCCGAGGCCTAGAAGAAATAGAAAGCCATCGAGGCTCTATCGGTATCGCCCATTAAGACTTCTCCTACACCAACCAAAGTAGTTTTGGCTTCATCGGTTCCAACCAAGCTGGCCAAGCCTATGGCGATCCCGTCTCCTTGGATTGTAGGTGGTTGACGAGGCATAGCTTGGGCTGGTATGGCCAAGTCAGTGTCTGTCGAGCCTTTCACTGATAGGTCCAACTTCTCCTTGTCAATGCCACCCATCTCCTTCGAAGACTCACAGGTTGGTTATGATCTGTTTGAAGTGGGGCTCATTGATGAGGATTTAGACAAGATGAAATAGGTAAGCTTCCGAAAATAGTAGAGGGATGCTATCACCACTACCATCCAAGTAAGCTTCATTTTTCTTTAGTTTTCATTGAGGTTTTTCTTTTTTCTTCTTTTTCTTCTTTTCTTTTTTGATACGTTTTTCTTTTGCATTCATATGTGCCATTATGTGGCTATTTTCACCAACATGATAAGGGACATTCTCAATGAAGCCCTCAATGCCCAAAAAAAATGCAAAGGAGCAGAGGTTGCCGTAGCTGAGGCAAAAAACACTATCGTTGAGGCTAGATCGGCGATGCAGACTACCAAAGCGAAAGTTCAACATTTATAAGGGGGCTAAACAAGGTTGAAAATAAATTGGCTTCAGGGAAAAAGGAGAATTTAGTGGCACTAGCCAACTTTGCCGAAGCTAAGAAGGAGATGGAAGGAAGATTGTAGAAGCAAGTTATTTGACGATGGAGGCCTTCAAGGGGTCGAAAGAGTTCTCTGCTGAGAAGTTTCAATTTAGCATGGCAGCCTTCATCGTCAGGTAGGAGGATGCATGCCAAAAAGTCTCGACCCATTATGCTTACCTCGATCTTTCCTTCCTAAAGATGGTCCTGCTGCTGACAACCAATAATCTGAAGGGAAAATCCTGATTTTTCTGGTCAGGTTCATTCAAATCTGATTGGATCAAGAGGCATATTTCAAAAAAATTTTCTTAGATCCAAATCAGATCTGACACTTTTCAGATCTGATTTTATGATCTGATAAATAAAAAAATAAATTAAATTAAATCAAAATTAATGTTACCTTATTTGCTGGGTAATCCTATTATCCCTGTTGATGATCCTGTGATTGCAGCGGAAGGTTCTGGATCTAGCCACGCAAGCATCCTGGCCTCTATCCGGTATCCACTCAGGCTAGGATCTAGAGATCCTCTTCTTCTCTATCACGTCTCCAAAAATCAGATCTAGGATCTGATCTGGAGGATCTTCAAAACTCCTTTTGAAGATCAGCAGTCGTCCTTTGCAGCAGTGCAGCCTTCTTCCTTTCTGATCGCCTTTCTCTTGATCTGGATCGCACCAACCAAGCCCAAAACTTTCCTTGGATGTGGAGAGGAGAGAGAGGATCAGAAGATGGCATGGAGGAAGGAGAGGGGCAGCCTTGGGGCATGGGCTAAGATTGAACTCACTCAAAGTTGGGTGCAGATAGGTCTTATTTATAGACTAAGCTGTGATCCAACTCCTCTTCTTCCCAACCAATCACAACCCTTTGTGAAATCAGATCTAAATCTGATTGGTGGATGAATAGATCCAATCAGATGAGAGCCCCTGGATTCCTCCTTAGAGGGTGCCTAAGACCAGTCAAAGTTGGTTCTTAGAAGAAACTCTAATTGGAATCCAAAAAGGAGATGGAGTCCTTGTCCAACAAGGACTCCTAGGCGCCTCCAACTTGGGCACACGCCAGGGTTGGCGTGCGCCCTCCTCCTTGCCAGGTTCTGGCAGGGGGACAGGCCCCCACCAGCTCTCCAATAGGTGCATGACATGTGGTCAAAAGTCAAAGTGTCAATGGTCAACATTTGACCAGTTCAAAGGTAAGACTTTTGACCAAAGTCAAAGAACAAGAAATGGCAGGTGACCAAAAATGGCAGGTAATGTCTTACAAAATAAGACAACCTATTTTCTGACTTGGACAACCTCCAGTCAGACCATATGAAGGCCTCTGATTGAGCACAAACTCCTTTGGCTCAGTCAGGACAACTTATTTATGATAGCAAAAGAAGAACGTTAGGTTCAATCGAGTGCTAGCACGATTTTCTTGAACCTAATTGAATCTCATTCAGATCAATTGAACTAGATCAGTTCAATTGATGATCACCAGATTCAAACCCTTATTTGTGTGACCCAGTTAGGTTCAGTTCTGTATGGTAATGGGATATGTCATGATCTCTATCATCGACATCATCGAAACTCCTTTCGATGGATCAGAACTCTTCTGATTCGAACAGCTAGAATGATCGATCATCTAAATCATTCTAATTGCTCCCAAAATCCACCAGTGACACCTAGCAGTATATGGTGGCAACCCATCAGAGCTGAATGCGAACCTCTTGGTGCAGCTACCTGTGTGATTAAGTTCTTCTATCTTGAGCCCCGATCAGATTAGGGTTAAGGTGAACTCGTCAAACCCTAGTCTCTGTCATATGATGTAATCATTCGATTCAAGTCCAATGTGAAAATCTAAATAGAAACTCTTTCTATTATTTCACTCTGCCATGGCCATGGGCTTCTGGACTTGATTCTCATGATCATCATAGGGCTGCTCCTCTACCACCGAGGTAGATAGATTCCATCTTGATGCAATCCAGTTCCTACAATGAACATGCTATAGCCAACATACACCTCAGGGTTCCATATGGCTAGGAGATCCGAGTAATGGTGTAGTCAAACTATAACACCCTCAAGGTGAACTGCCGATGCACCTCAGGTCAAAGAACCAGACACACTACTGCAGCATCGAGTCAGTCATTGACGAGAAGGTAGACTTCCCTAATGACTACTCGAGGTGGTCACGCTCAGTGCCCTCGTTCTCTAACGAGTACCTGTACTCTCGCTCCGGTGTCTCCACACCGTAGACTCAAGACTCATCTACTAAAGAGAAGCGATTGTACACCAACCTTCCGGATCAATCACCATCCTCGTGATGATCCTATGGTCGGAGCATTTTATGAGTTAATAATGATTATTCATGTCTTAAATTTTCAACTCTTGAAAATATGAATTATCATTACCATTAACTCAAAGGATGTATCACAGACACTAAATACACATATGTGATAGAAAATAACCCATTTTATTGATTTATAGTCAAAATTATAATTTTGCCCCTAGAAGTGTATTACAAGTGTCAGCCAATTCTGGCTTCTAGGGCACATATATCTAACAATCTCCCACTTGTCCTAAAGCCAATTGGCTACAAGTCTAAGTCCCATCTTCTCAAGGTGGGCTTCGATCTTCTGCTGGCCCAACGGCTTTGTAAGTGGGTCTGCCACATTATCTGTGGAGTTGACTCTCTTGACCTCGACGTAACCCTTCTCGAGGTAATCGCGGATGAGGTGGTATCGCCGCTCAATGTGCTTGGATTTCTGGTGAGACCTCGGCTCCTTAGCAAGGGCTATGGCGCCATTGTTGTCGCAGTATAGAGGAATGGCATCTGATGGCATTACTCCAATTTCTGCAGCAAACTTCTTATACCAGAATGCTTCCTTCGCAGCCTCTGATGCAGCGATATATTCTGCTTCCATGGTGGAATCTGCTATCACATTTGCTTGGAACTCTTCCAGCTGACAGCACCACCATTGCACACAAACAGACTCCCAGATGTCGACTTTCGATCATCTATATCGGACATGAAATCCGAGTCTGTGTATCCCTGGACTTGGAGTTCTCCCGTTACCAAAGACCAACATCATATCCTTAGTTCTTCTCAAGTACTTAAGGATACATTTCACAGAAGTCCAGTGTTCTTCACCTGGATTTGACTGATATCTGCTTGTGACACTCACAGCATGGGCTATATCAGGTCGTGTACATAGCATGGCATACATGAGGCTCCCTATTGCAGAAGCATAAGGGATCTTGCTCATGCGTTCTATTTCCTCAGGTGTGCTAGGGCACATCTTCTTGGAAAGATGAATACCATGTCTGAAGGGTATTAATCCCCTCTTAGAGTTTTCCATACTAAACCTCTTTAGTACTTCCTCTATGTACATCTTCTGTGAAAGTCCTAGCATCCTATTCGGTCTATCCCTATAGACCTTAATTCCTAGAATAAAGGATGCTTCACCTAGGTCTTTCATGGAGAATTCCTTGGACAACCATAATTTGACTGATGGTCAACATGGGAATATCATTCCCAATAAGGAGGATGTCATCCACGTACAATACGAGGAAGACAACAGCGCTCCCACTGACCTTTTTGAAGAACACATGGTTCCTCTTCATTTTTGATGAAACCAAACTTTTTGATCACATCATTGAAATGAGTGTTCCAGCTCCGAGATGCTTGCTTAAGTCCATATATGGACCTTTGCAGCTTGCAAACCTTGTGATCAGTATCACTGGATGTGAAACCTAGCGGCTGTTTTCATATAGATATTTCCTCAAGATATCCATTTAAGAATACTATTTTCAGATCCATTTGCCATATTTCATAATCGAAATAGACTGCAACAACAAGCAATATGCGGATGGATTTAAGCATAGCTACAGGCGAAAAGATATCCTGATAGTCAATGCCTTCGCACTGACTAAACATTTTGCCACTAATCTTAGCCTTGAATGTCTCACATTTTTCTCGCACACAATCTTTCTCTTGTAGATTCATTTACATCAATAGTACTATACTTATGGGGGTCTACCAAGGTCAGACTGGTTGGTGCATCGCAATCAAATTCTAACTTCATTGCCTCTAACCATTTCTCAGAGTCGATATTCGATATCGCCTTGTTATAGGTTTTAGGATCATCACCATGAATCCCATTACCTATGAGGAATATTTTTTCTACTTCCTCTGAAATAGTACCTAAGTACCTCTCTGGAGGTCGAAAAACCCTTTTCGATCTATGAGGCAGTGGAGGTAGTGAATGGATTGACTCAACCTGATTTGGTTTCATTTGGTCCTTAGCTCGTTGCTCTTGTAAGACTTTCTCTTCGAGCTTGATCTGCTTTTCAATGCCGCTATCTTGAATAAACTATTTTTCAAGAAAGATGGCATGTCTACTCACAATCATATTGTGATCTTCTGGAATGTAGAATAATATCCTAATGACTCTTTAGAATATCCTATAAATCGAGCTATGAAGGATCTAAAGTCTAACTTATCCGCTTGTTGTCTTTTGACATGAGCCGGATAACCCCAAATTCTGAGATGACTTAGACTTAGTTTCTTACCATGCCATATCTCATACGGTGTGGTAGGAATGGTTTTAGAGGAAACCCTATTCAGTAAGTATATTGCAGTTAACAAACAGTGTTTGCAAAAAAAATCAGGGAGGTCTATGAAGCTCATCATGGATCGGACCATATCTAATAGGATCTGGTTCCTCCATTCTAAAATCCCATTGAGTTGAGGTATTTCAGGTGGAGTCCATTAAGAGACTATACCATTTTTCTTGAGATAGTTCAAGAATTCCTAACTAAGGTATTCACCACCTCGATCTGATCGAAGAATCTTAATAGGTTTTTCCGTTTGCTTTTCTATTTCATGTCCGAATTCTTTGAACTTTTCAAAAGCTTTAGACTTGTGTCTCATAAGATACACATACCCATATCTAGATAAATCATCTATAAAGATTATGAAGTAGATAAAGTTGTCTCTAACCAGCACATCAAATGGGCCGCATACATCAGTATATATTAAGGCAAGAAGATCCATGGCCCTTTCCCCATGTCCTACAAAAAGGAGCTTAGTCATTTTGCCATGAGACAAGATTTAATTCCAGCATTGGATATGACTCAAAAGTCAATGGACTCAATAGCCCAATTTTTTTAATTTGTTAACCCTATCTTCTGCTATATGACCTAATCTTAGGTGCCATGGTGAAGGAAAATCCTGATTTTTCGATCCAAGTTCGTTGAGATCTGATCAGATCAAGAGATATATTTTAAAATTTTTTTTTTTTGATCTGTATCAGATCTGGGATGTATTAGATCTAATTCTTATTATTTTAATAAATAAAATAAATAAAGATAAATTAAATTAAAATTTTAATTACCTGATTTGGAATAACCCTATTACCTGTTGATATCCTGAATCAGCGGAAGGTTCTAGATCTAGCCATGCAAGCGCCTGGCCTCTACTGATATCCACTCGGGCTAGATCTAGAGATCCTCTTCTTCTCTATCATGTCTCCAAAAATTAAATCTGGATCTGATCTGGAGGATCTTCAAAACTCCTTTTGCAGATCAGCAGTCGTCCTTTGCAGTAGCGCAGCCTTCTGCTTTTGATCCGCCTTCCTTGATCTGATTGCACCAACCAAGTCCAAACCTTTTTGGACATGGAGAGAGAAGGAGAAGGAGTTTGCATGGAGGAAGAGGAAGGCAGCCTTAGGCATGGGAATTATGATCTCATCATATATGTTACAATTGGTGGGCACAGGTCTTATTTATAGATAACTGTGATCCAACTTCCTTCCCCAACCAATCACAACCTTTGTAAATCAGATCTAAATTTGATTGGTGGGACAGAGTCCCCTGGATTCCTCCTTAGAGGTGCCTAAGACCAGCAA